>ML815856.1:191200-210923 GCA_009831015.1 Picea engelmannii | reverse complement strand
GACAGAGATAGATAATTCCCGAGGAAACCCATACAGGGTAAAAACCTCTTTTTCTTTATATGATAAGTATTATCTACATTCTTTACATTATCATACATATGAGCACCAACTCATTGTGAGGCTACAACCTCTGGTTTTGCAAGATGCAACCTACTGAGAGAAGCAACTCTCTATTTTCTCTAGCACCCACTAGAAGGAAGCACCAACCCCCTGGTTTCTCTAGCACCAACTAGAAGGAAGCACCAACTCCCTAGTTTCTCTAGCACCAACTAGAAGGAAGCACCAACTCCCTGTGTTCAAGCACCCACTTAAACCTTTGACGACACCAGTCCTCCCTAGCAACTCCCAACCACCCTGGTAGATAAATTCCTTGTTACTAAAACTTATTACAGTGATATAAAGTTATTCAATGGATTACCAGCCTTGTCATTGTTCTGTTACACTACTCTGTTATGTCTGCACCAGTGTCTTCTGCACGCCCCTTGCACTTGCTGTTCTTCTACCTTTTATACTCTCTGCACCATCTCCCTTCAATGCAACCTTCCTCTACTGTGCATTTCTGCACCTGGGCTCTGCCTCCTTGCTCACCCTTGAATCCTTCCCCACGACAACAACCCCCATCTCTTCTTTGTTCCTCATTCTTATAGTCCCTGTGCTCCTCGTACATGAAATATTTTCCATTCCTCTGCATGCTCACACACCCCCCAATCTCCTGCACATCTTCAGTGCTTTTGCCTGATCATCGCAACTCTTCAGCTTCTCTGGTGGTTCCCACCACGCGTTCAGCATCACTGGGTGTTCTACTGAGATTCCTCAACCTCTCTGGAAGTTGACACTCCTCGTCTTCTCTGGCACAGTCAAGCTTATGCCTTATGTTTCAGTTACAGACTTCAACGCTCATCCATCTGTCAATCCCCCTAAAAATCGTCTTACTTTACTGGATGAAGCTTAGAGACTCTTCATCTCCTTTGGCGATTACACAGAGGTCTCTTCGAATTCTCTGGCAGAGACCATCAATGGTTTCTAGCAGTTACACTACGACATGCTACAGTAGCCCTCCGATCTTGTTCAAATTCATCTACACCGTTGGATTGATTCCAAGGGATCTTCAATTCATTTCGGCATTTCGGCTTTCGGCAGTTCGGCATTCATGTGACCATGTGTCTCGACATTCCCAATCGTGATCCCTGAAAAGGAGCTTGGTTGATCTAGCTCTTTCCTCCATATCTCCCTGATGTGACCCAGGGTTGGGACCACAACCTTATTCATAAGGCGCTTTCGTGATTTTGCATTTCATGAATCTAGAGATGAGGCATCTCGACTCTCCAAGTTGCGATCCCCAAAACCCTGAAATGGCGTGGGATCAACGGTCCCGATCAACACTTGATCTGACGGCTCAGATCATTTCGCGATTTCGACATTCTTGATGTTCAGTGTTCTTGTCACTACAAAGTCCCGATCCACGAAGCTCTGAAATGGGGTCGGATCAACGGTCCAGATCACATCTTGATATGATGGTGCGATTAAGTCGCAATTTCGCATATCGCGGTTTCAGGATTCCTGTGGTTATTATTCTTTGACATCTCCAACTCTCGATCCGAGAAACTCCGAAATGGACTGGGATCAACGGTCCAGATCAAACCTTGATTTGACGGCTCATATTAAGTCACAATTCCGCATATTGCGATTTCGGGATTCTTGTGGTTATTATTCTTTGACATCTCCAACTCTCGATCCGTGAAACTCCGAAATGGACTGGGATCAACGGTCCAGATCAAACCTTGATCTGACGGCTCAGATTAAGTCGCGATTCCGCATATCGCGATTTTGAGAGGTTAGGGAACCTCGTTCCTTTCACTCTCCAGTCAACGATCTGACGATATTTCCCCACGTGTCCTGCCTGATGATGGACAGTCCTCCTTCTTTTGGGATTTTGTGAGCCCGCTACTCCTTGCACTTTAAAGAACGTGCAGGTTCTCCTTGATCCGATGATGATCGGATCCTGCGCTTGGATTTAATGCCTGAGATCTATCCTCCTCTTCAGTGCACTCTTCTTGTCTACATTGAGATCTGACACCCATCAGGAATTTTGAATTGTTGATCCAACGATCACGGTTACTGCTCTTCCCCAATTATCACTGCGTTGTTGATCATCGTTGTTGTACTCAAGCCATCATCGTTGTTGTACTTGCCATCAATGACAAGCATACGCTACCTGTAAAACATGCCAACAGTGTTATACTACCATTCTGCCAAGGGTAACCATTTGAACCATTGTGTTTGTTTATCAGAGACAAAGCAACGAAGGTAGCCTTCCATACATTTGCTCATTATCTCAGTTTGTCCATCAGATTGAGGATGAAAAGATGAGATATGAGCCAATTGAGTACCCAAACAAGAAAAAAATTATGTCCAAAAATGTCCAATGAAGATGGAATCTTTGCCACTTACAATGATCTTTGGGCTTCCATGTATCTATTGAATTGTCTCCATGAATGCAGTGGAAATTGTATTGGCTTTGAAAGGATGAGGGAGTGCACAAAAGTGTGCGTACTTGGTCAGTCTATCAACAATCACCATGATGACACTCTTTCCTTCAGACTTCGGTAACCCTGTGATAAAATCCATGGAAACCTCCTCCCATCACTGACTTGGGATGGCTAATGGTTGTAAAATACCTGGGGTCTTAATTCCTGGGGTCTACCATAGTTGTTAAATATATATAAGTGATCATTGTACCATAGTGAATCATTTTTCCATGTAAATGTATCTGATGCACTGGAATCCTTCTAAAACCTTTGAATGAGAGTCCACACATTTTCGCCATTATTCCATTCATCCCTCACTTCTATTATCCAATCAGGTTGGATGATCGATATAGCACATAGAAAGGCCTCAACATATTCATTCTTTCTTGAGAGTGCATCTACCACAACATTTTTCTTCCCTTTTTTGTAGATTATTTCAAAATCATAACCCAACATCTTGGTAACCTATTTTTGTTGTTCTTCTGAATATAATCTTTGTTCCAAGAAGTATTTAAGACTATCATGATATTTTTTTACCTTGAAGTGCCTACCTATTAGGTAAGGGCGTCATTTATTCAATTCATGTAGTATTTCCATCATTTCCTTCTCATAAATTGCTTTGTGTAAGTCATTTCCCTTGAGTGGTCTACTTTCAAAAGCAAGGGGCCTTCCTTCTTGCATTAGAACAACACCAATGTCATTTCCTGAGGCATCGCATTCCATAATAAAGTTTTTTGTGAAGTCTGGTGTGGTCAAGATAGGAGCTTTGCACATCACCTCTTTAAGTTGTTCAAAAGCTTGAGTTGCCTCTGGATTCCATGAAAATGCATCCTTCTTAGTTAATGGCGTTAAAGGTGTTGTTATTCTTCCATAGTTCCTAACAAACTTGCGGTAGTAACGTGTCAAACCCAAAAATCCTCTAAGATTCTTCAATGTTTTGGGAATCAGCCAGTTCATCATGGCCTTAACATTGTTAGGGTATATCTTGACACCTTCATGAGATACAATTTGACCCAAATACTCTACCTTCTTCACCCTAGAGAAACATTTGGATGGTTTGGCATATAGTTGTTTCTCCTTTAGTAGTCGTAGCACCTTGTCAATATGTCGAACATTATCCTCCCAAGACTTGCTATAGATTAGTATATCATCAAAAAATACTAACACAAATTTTCTAAGGAAGGGATTGAAAATGGAATTCATCAACCCTTGGAATGTGGAAGGTGCATTCATAAGGCCAAAAGGGATGACCGAAAAATTATAATGCCCTTCATGAGTTCAGAATGTTGTTTTTGGGATATCTGCTTCCCTAATTCTAATCCAATGATATCCTAAATGGAGATCCAACTTTTTGAAATAGATTGCTCCATGTAGTTCATCTAACAATTCATCAATGACGGTAATGGGAAACCTATATTTAATAGTGATCTTTTCGAGCTCTCTATAATCTGGAAACATACGCCATGAGCCCTCTTTCTTGAGTATCATTACCACCAGTGCAAAGTAAGAACTTTGGCTAGGTCTAATAATTCCATCCTCTAACATTTCTTCAACCATACGCTCAATTTCACTCTTCTTGGAATAATGGTATCTATAAGGCCTGATGTTAGGAGGAACACTCCCAATAATTAGGTTAATAGCATGATCATGATTTTGAGTCAGTGGAAGAACTCTGGGAATATCTTCAAATACTTTTCAATGCTCATCAATGATCCCTTCGAGATTTAGGGGAATAGATGGCTTAGATGTTTGAACATATAGTGGGCATAGTTGTACAATTACTCCTTGATGCCCCTTTTTCAATAATTTTGTCATGCCATTAGAGCTTATCACCTTACTGGGTTTCCCTATGATACCCCTTAACTCAATTGCCTTTCCTTCCAATGAAAAGTTCATGAAACGTTCTTGAAAATTAAAAGCAATTGTTCCCAATGATTGTAACCATTGAACTCCTAGTATGACATCAACACCACCCATGGGTATATAAATCATTATACTATTCATTACATATTCCCCCATAGTAAGATTGATCTTATGGCATTTTCTTGAGTAATTGATAGTTCCTCAATTTGCAATCATTACTTGAAACTATGGCATTGGATATATAAAGCAATTGAGAGCTTTGGCTAATTTATAGTGAATGAAATTATGAGTACTTCCATAATCAATTAGGACTATTACCTTTTTATTTTTGATATATCCTTCGATCTTGAGGGTTTGAGGAGTGTTAATCCCAGCCAATGCATTACATGATATCATGGGAGTCAACTCTTCAGAAGAAATCTCTTCTATGTTTTCATCTTGAGATGGTTCTTGTTCTTGTTCTTCTTCCTCTTCACAATCTATGTAGAATAATTTCTTCTCGCCACACTTATGTCCCTTACTCTACTTGTTGTAACAATTAAAGCATAAACCTTTTGTTTTTATTTCATCCAATTGTTGAGGATTCAACCTTGTAGGTTCAGGTGTTTTAGAAGAAGGAACACTATTCTCTCGATAGATGTTAGGAGTGGTCCTTCTAGTAGCCATAGCCATATTTTTACTTTCAACATTTCTCGCCACCCTGAACGCATTCTCCAATGATTTGGGTTCCCAAAGGCAAACCTCATGTTGAATGTTATCCTTTAAATTTCCTATGAACACATCAATCAAGTGCTCATCTGGAATATTCGTTACCTTTATATTCTATCTTTGGAAGTTCTCAATATGCTTCACAACTGAACCCTTTTGCTTGAGATTTTTCAATTGGCTAAAGAAGGTATTGCTCCTTGTATCCTCATAGTGTGCTATCATTTATTCGATGAAAATTGTCCAAGTGACAAGTGATTTGTGAAAACAAATTCATCGATACCACATAAATTGATTGGGTTATAAATATAAAGAAGCAATTTGTACCTTTTGTGTATGTGGCATATCATGTAGATCAAATAACTGCTCCATCTGAAGTATCCATTTGATTGGATCCTTTCTATCAAACTTCCTCATATCGATCTTAGGAAAGTGGTTGGTCTTCAACCCAAAGTTGGAGTTTTTCCAGTCTTGATTCATCTTCCTTGTGTCCTCATCATGAATTTCATGGGATACATTTTCACTTTTAAGTGGCCTCTCTATTAGGAAATTTTTCAATCCTTCCATGATCTCCATTTTTAAATCATCCATATTAGTATCCATTATTGCCTCCAACATAGCTTCAGTTGAATCCATCATCCCTTGTAGTTCATCTTTTGTTATTGTCTTCTTTTGTAAATCATTTATGTCCCCGCACATTTCTTCACCTTCATCAAGAGACAAAGTAGGATTGTATGGAGGCTTATTTGGTGTAGAAGTTCCCTTTTTTGGTGGCATGTTGTCCAAGTATCACTTTTAAACCTTGATTTCAAGGTGGTTCTGCTAGACAATCTTTCTTCTTCTGTATCTCCAAACTTTCGGCCGTTCTCGGTCTAAAACTTTCATTTTGTAGTTCTATGATGCGTATTCTTTGCAATGCCACAGGTTTGATCAAAATTGGATGTGCCAAGTGGAAGTTATGGTAACTTTCCCACACCTTGCATATTTTTATCCATTCCAGGAGAGTGTACTTGTAAAGCATGCCAAGAGCACAATATCTGGTATTTGATTCTAAAAATTGCACCAAAATTACTATAGATTGTACACTATCCAATGCAACTAATATCACTTAATTTGGATATTCATTGAATAATATATCATTTTTTTACTAGGAACACTTGTTTGATACTAGTTAATATGACTATTCAGATACCTTATCTTACACAGGGTGTATCTACAAAATTAGGATGACCCATAAGCTGAAATTATCAGAGAAACCATGATAATTTCTATGAATATCCTCTAAGTTTTAGGGTCTGAAATGTCACAGAAAAAAATTTATAGCGAAAAATTTGTGGTGACTAAATCCAGGATGATTCCATAACCCTATCTTACCCATCCTATATCTCTGAAAGTATAAGGCCTTAGGAGCTAAAATTTGAACCCCACGTACCTTGATCCGTCTAATAACTATCCTCCAAGGGGTTCCTTCTAAAACATCGTAGAAAACAATTTATAGTGAAAATTAAAAGGTGTCTCATATGAAGCAGCAAAACCCCAAGACCATGAGCTCTGATAACAAATGTTAAGAAACAAATATAAAAAATATATAAAAACCTCATAATAAGTACTCAACGCCTTGACAAAGAGACAATTTCATATAATAAGACTCTTCGAGGGGGAAACCTCCTTATACACCACATAAATTTCCAAAATACAAGATGATTCCAAATGAAAAGGTCTCCTTGGTATATATAGGAGACTAGGAGGTAAAATTACAACTAATGGACCCAAGCCGACATAAATAAAATAACATTACTAATGTAATATGCCCCAATTAAGGGGTAATGTGACACTATTTAGGGCTTAACATCTGAGAAATTTCTGGGAAACCCTGTATAGAATCATCTATTGATGGTAAAGGATCATGTAGAAAATTATTTCTGATAACAAAAGAATCCCAAGTATCCCCAATTTGTCTCAAATGATATTCTATAAGGATTCTAATCAACCCATGGTGAAATAGACTGGCCTCGGGGTTTCCTATTTTCCTTTGAAAAATCTTAGCCATTTTGGATAGGCTTCTCAATAAGTAGAAAGGCATGTTAAATCGAAAACTCAGGAAGACCATAAGCAATCGAATGTGAAAATAAAACACCATTCCACAACGGCCTTCACAAGTCACAAATTCATTAATGACAAAGACCAGATTCTGCCATTTCTTCCGTAGAAAGTTAACTGGCATACATTTAATGTCATAACTTGAGTGTTTGGAAGCCAGTAATTGTTTACATGGGATATCCTTCACTCATGTGTTCTTGAACCATTTTTCTCCATCCAAAGGTAATCATGTAGCTTGGGAAATGATGTATTCTTCTAATACCAATTCTACGTCCTCTTCTCTAGCCTCGTTTCCATCAAAAGACTAAGCAAAAACCCTTTCCATTTGAACATTATGACTTTTAAAGGACTGAATAAAAGTTACCCATCCCACCACTTGTACCATACCCACAATATCATCGTAAACTTACAGAATCTCAGGCCGATTAGGCTCTCTTCTAACCACAAATGACATGACAAATTAGCTGACGAAAAGGAGTGACCTAGAGAGGGTAATATTATCATAGGTATGAACAAAATGTGTAATACGATATAGCCATGATGTTCGAGATGAGGAGAAATGGCATGAACTAGCATGAACTAGCATGATGGTTGGTTTAATTAGTTTGGGAAATGGATGCGGGAACAAGCCTGCAAACCTCATAAACCATTGATTTCTCAAGGGGCGGTTTGTTGGAGAAATTTCTATTTTCAACACACTAGTTCAGTGAGAGTTAACTGACTATTTCTATTTTAGACTTTCTATTTTTACCATCACTATTATGCATGCATGCATTCCTAAGGAAAGTTAACTGTTTGATTGTTTTTTTTAATTATGGAATGCTTTTCCCTATATATGAGTGTATTCCACTCATTCATTGTATCATATTGATCATGATCTATGTATTAATCATCAACTCATTGGAGTAGTGTGAATATATTTTCTCATTCTTCCATATTGAATCTCTCTTCCTTTCTTGATAAGCTTTGTTTGTACTTGCTTTATCTAGATCCCCTGTGCAAGTTTCCATGAAACAATTACATGGTATCAGAGCTATGTTGCTTGGAGCAAGCCAGACAAGCCAAAGAATAAGGAAAATCAAGGTTTTGGCGAGATATATCTGTGGTCGTACATTTCAGCAGTTATTCCTCCCAAAATATTACATTTTTGAGGAAACGGCTTTCAAGTAGAGTAAATCGGCCCATTTTGGAAGTGGTTTTTCAACCATTTGGCGCGATTCTTCACCATTTGCTCAGAAAGTAAGCCGCAAGATAGCCTCTTGAAACTGATACGAATATGTGGTCGTACATTTCTACAGTGATTGCTCCCAAAAATATTAATTTTTTGAGGAAACGGCCCACATAAAAGTAAATAGACCCATTTTGGAAGTGGGTTTCAACCATTTGGCAAGATTCCTCACCATTTGCTCAGAATGTAAGCCACAAGATAGCCTCCTAAAACTTATACGAATCTGTGGACGTACCTTTCTACATACATTGCTCCCAAAATATTACGTTTTGGAGGAAACGGTCCTATGGGAAAGTAAATCGGCCCATTTTGGAAGTGGGTTTTCAACCGTTTGGCAAGATTCCTTGTTGTTTGCTCAGAAAGTAAGCCGCAAGATCATCTCTTGAAGTTGATACGAGTTTTCACTTAAAGTGCCCTTTCTGCCATGATTTCTTAATTTTTCACTTGCAGATTGAGAGTAAATTTTTAGGGGTTATTAGAAACAGTGGGAGAGATGGATATGACAACTATTATATAGTCAAACTCGGTGGTAATCCTCACACCATACAATTATTTTGATTGGAATCCCAAGGCGACATTCCAACTCAAAAGAAAAGGACTATATAATTTGACGATGGCGACAGAAACAGAACCTACATCAGCGATTGAGAATATGAGATGGGTGAACCGTAAGGATGAGGCCACATGACTACTTCTTGAGTTAATCTCCATTGATTTATGGTTTCATGTTTCCACATGCAAGACTCCAAACGAGATCTGGACCACCCTGGAAGGACTCTTTGGAAAGCAGGATGAGATGCGAGGTCATATGCTTGAGGTAGATTTGAATACCTTAGACCCTAAAAGTTTTGATAATATACAAGATTTTTTTACTAAATTTAAATATTTTCTATTGAGCTTGGGTGAATGTGGTATTGATAAGTCTACGCAAGAGAAATAGCGTATTCTAACAATCTTGGCCAAGCTAGGAACAGAATACGTTGTATATGTCTCCAATTTCCATTATGGCAGATGTCTTTTTGGAACAAATTGGAAAATGCCTATGTTGGCTCAGTTCATTGAGTCTCTTACACAAGAGAAAACAAAACTCATACAGATGGGCCTCATGAAAGATCTCAAACCACATGCACTCACCATGCATGATGAAAAAGGGTCATCCAAACAGAACGGGAAGGAGGTATATTCCAAACCCTTTAATGATTCTTCATGTTCCAAAGAATCTTCAGATTCCAAGAAGAAGAAGAAGAAGGGAAAGTAGTGCACTTACTGCAATAAACCGAATCATGAAGAATCCACATGCATGAAGAAACATATCGATCTTATGGCACAGACACTTCAACAGAACAACCTTGGAAACTTCATTCCAGAGGGAGTCAAGAAGCAGAAGGAAGAAGATAATGCTCCTAAGAGAGGTAATCATCATGCTCTGGTTGCAATTATTTCATCATCTAATTCATGGATTATAGATTTTGGTGCATCCCATCATATGGCAGCGAAAGAGGAAGTTTTCTCTTCTTTGAGTCCATGCTCAAGACCCCCTATTCTCATGGGGGGTGACACTCCAGTAGAAATAGCAGGAGAAGGGAGAGTCCAACTCCACAATGGCAGTTTTGAGAATTTTTTACATGTTCCAAAGCTTTCCATGAATCTACTCTCAGTTTATCAGATCACTCAGAAAGGTAAAAAGGTTGAATTTACATCAGATTCAGTTTCAATAATTGGCATGCAAGACAATTCCATCATTTCAATTGGTGAGGTGGATCACAAGTCAAGGTTGTATAAATTCACTAAGTTTTCTGACAATGACTCCTCTATTATACTTAAACATAAGGAGAGAACTTTGCATGCACCTCCAGTGAAACATGCATATACTCTTGTTCTTCCATCAGTTTCGGACATCATAGATGATTCCATACACTCATATTTTGTACATGGAAATAAGCAGGTAGTACAGCCAGATAAGAATCCAATGCCAAAGCTTTAGCAGATTCCCAAGAAGGCACAAACCACAATTCAAGAAGCAATCAACCTTACATGGAATCCATTGGATTCGAGGATGACTTGATCTCAGCATGAGGAGCCTTCTCATGTACTTTTAGCTTTAGAACCTGTGATGCCCATGCATTGCTATATGGTTCAATCTATTGATCCACAGAACTACAATAGGGTTGTGGGAAATCAATTATGGCAAGCAGCCATGCAGAAGGAGTATGACTCACTCCTATAGAACCAGACTTGGAATTTGGTTCCACTTCCACCAGTAAGTAATATTTTCAGGTGCAAATGGGTCCACAGGATCAAGAGGTACAAGGCTAGACAGGTTTCCAAAGGACTTCATCAAATCCATAAAGATTTCTACATCTTCACGAAGACTTTCAATGAGCAGAAGTTTCAGACTTTGCGAGATCGTCTTGCAGTGAAGAACACAGTTGTCTAACAACTGTTATTTTCTTCTTTTGATACATTATCTTTTGAGGGGGGGGGTTGTTCCCATGTGGTTTTCCCTCTTTCCTCACTTTTATTCAGTGTTCATTAGTTTCATTACAAATGAGTACCTAAAATGGCCTAGTAGTCGGGACTCATTTTTTACTCCATAGTGATGTTCAGGGGGGGTGTTGGAGAAATTTATATTTTTGACACACTAGTTTAGTGGGAGTTAACTGATTAGTTCTATTTTAGACTTTCTATTTTTACGATCACTATTATGCATGCATGCATTCCTAAGGAAAGCTAACTGCTTGATTGTTTTTCTTAATTATGGAATTTTTTTCCCTATATATGAGTGTATTCCACTCATTCATTGTATCATATTGATCATGATCTATGTATCAATCATCAGCTCATTGGAGTAGTGTGATTATATTTTCTCATTCTTCCATATTGAATCTCTCTTCCTTTCTTGATAAGCTTTGTTTGTACATGCTTTAGCTAGATCTCCTGTACATGTTTCCATGAAACACTGACACAGTCGACATGTATAATGATAGGAGGGTTTGGGAAGATTTGACCCATGCCTTACTACAAATTTTCCACAAACCAATGAAACCCTAAATGGCGGACGAAACACGATTTTGGATGAGTTATGATGGGACTCGTTTAATGATAGTTTTGAAGTGTTGCAAAATGGAAACATTTTCCAAGTACAAGGTACCACGATTTCAATATCTTTGATATAATCCATATACAATGTGATTGATCAAGATAAGATCTCATACACAACCAATGGAACCTAGTCAAAACAATAAGTCTTAGGTCATGTCTTATAAGGAGCATGCAACTTATGATAAAGTGAAGAATATCACTTTGATTCTTTTCTAAAGTGGTAATATGCTTATAAACCTTGATATATTTTTTATTGAGGATAATGAGCTATAAACGAGAGTTAAACAAAATTATGGTAATAATCACTCTTGATTAAGCCAAGGTTTGAGAGATGGTCCAAGTTTTCATTCAATGGATCAAAGTGAAATATAATAAAATTAGATTTCAACAATGTTATGCAATCGTACGTAGACATTTCCATTGAGACAAGAGGTGACGTTGTTCCTCCTCTACAAACAAATCATATTCATGTTTGTCCAACCACCAGATATGCACTTGTATAATCTCAATTGATTTTATATGTGGAATGCATTTTTGTACATGGACAACCTGTGATCTACTTGCCAAAGAGATTTTCTAACGTTGTCGCTGATCTTTCAAAACCGTGATCGTGTTTTTATTTGTTGCGTGATCCTACAATGTGCAATCGAGCATTTGGAAGGGGTGCCATCAAAGATCTCAAGTTCCGTTGAGAAGAAGAAGAGCCAAACAAACTCAAAAAATAAATTCATGAAGATTGGGTAAGTTACACAAATCGGCTTCCTCCTTTCTATGCTCAAAGTTTAATGGCATATGAAACAATCTTGTACTTTTCATAGTCATATTTTATTATTTTTAACTTTAAAAAATAATAATAATAATAATAAAACACAAGAGACATATTTTTCTTTTGGAATAAAATCATGTCTTGTCACTCTACTTTGTCCATTGGTGAGGGATATTAAAACCTTTTTATTTTGTAAAACATCAAGCAATTGTAATTGTGACACCTTGCCAGAAGAAGTGTAAAGGCATATTTGGGAAAAGTAAGACCTTGTAACATGGTTTATGTTGAGAAATGAAGATTATTGCAACTTTTTCAATTGTAATCGGATCATTGGTATTGCAACAGAGATATCATATGATAAAATAAAATAGATTTTTTTGTTCATGTCCTAGATCCACTCGAAATTGAATAAGGGGATATTAGGTACATCTTGTGTTGTGTATGAGGATGAATATTTTCATGGCGGTTCTTATTTTTTATGTTTCTGATGTTTATTGTATATTTTTGACATAAACACAATTGTAATACATCATTTACTGCAACAAACATATTACGATGCAAGTTCGCACAGTTAATTAAATTTAAGCACAATGAAGCGCAAGTAATCAAGAAGTGGTGAAGATATGAAATTAGTTATCACATCAACATTGCACAATTCAATCTCATAATAAAGGTCTCAAAGCATCATCAAATTTGAAGATCAACTCAACTTTGAAATCAACATTTATTGTAAACTTGCAAATAGTATTTTATGTAAGTAATCAAGCTCAACTTGGAATATTTTTTGTAAGTTTCAAATCAAATCTAAGTTGAATTATATTGTAATTTTCGGGTGCATTATCGGTTGAACCCGATGCCCTATATTTTTTGAGTCCAAATTCCACTTGGTGTGCATGTCAATCAATCATTGTAATACTTTGGGATGCATTTTTGGTGGTAACTGACATCCTCGACTTCTTGGAAGCAATTTCAAGTGAGTGGGTTACAAATGGAGTGAAGTCGAGAATTACTAGAGTTAGTGAACACTCTAATAACCAGTGTTGAAGACAACATAGTCATACTTGACAAATATATTATTCAATAAATGCTAACTTGTTTGCAAGTGACGCAAGCTAAAGTTAGAATCCTTCAAGCACAATCCCAACTATTGAATGATGAGTTGATAGATCTCAAAGATCAATAGCCAGTGAAGTGTTCTAAATTAGTTTTTGTTCATAACAACCCTATCTATGATGATGATGATGATGATGATTTTGATCAACATTCAGTGAAGGAGAACCTCAGCAAGCCAACTTCAGAAGCAACTTCTAATGAATATGAATCGCAAGAAGAAGATGCTAAAGAACAGAGTGATACAACAAGTATAAGTATAAGTAAATGTGAATCACGTCATCAAGTACAAAATTCTCTTTCCAAGCCCATCATCAGGCCTTGGGAAGAAATCAGCCACAACAAGCATAGAAAAGGACTTGGATATGACAAGAAAGTTACCTTTCATACTCCAAATTATTCAAAATGAATCCACTTCATCAGTGCAAGATTCCTTTAAGAAGTTTCAACTTCACGTGAAGTTTTAACTTCCCCTATTCAAGTTCGGCATCATAATGCACAGTGCCAACATTGTAATCAAGTTGGTCACATGGAGAGTCAATGTTTTGATCTCCATCCTTTCCAGAATTATGGCAAGTCAAACCATGCAACAGTTAAATGTTCCAAGAGGAACAAACTTGCAATATTTAAGATTCACTATGAGTGGATCGATCCTTGGAAATGGTCATAAACTACCAAGATATTATTTAAGTATTATCGTAGAATCCAATCTTGCAGCACATACCCTTTTTTATACCTTACATAAGGGTAGATAACTCCAAAGTGGTCCCCTTTTGGTGTAGCTTTCAAGCATGGCCCTCATGGGATGAGATAACATGTGGTTGTTTCCACATGCCCACTTTAAGTTGTACACAAATGGACTAAAAGAGAAACTTGCATGCACCTTAAGGGGGGGAGTTTATAAATCCAGTGAAGATGGTTTGTGAAACCAATTGTGGTCTCTCCTTTCAGCTGACAAAGGGGGGAATTAATGATGGAATTGCATATGGTTGTCAAACTGAAAGTTTTGAAAATAAATATGTTAGATGGGCATCAAATTTTCTAAATGAGCATCAAATTTCCAAATGGGCAACTACAATATATAGATGGAAGACTTTGGAATAATGATCATTCAATATTGAATCATACATAGAGATGTTGATTTTGAGAGAAATGATGTGGACATTTGGTTCACCTAGATGGTCATTAGACCTAGCAGAGGATAGATGGATCCTTCTGCATTGAAGCTTGGCATTGATTGAGTTGTCATGCATTTTCATGGATGTGTCATATTTGTATTTGATTCAATTCTCTTGGTTCACTCTCATCATATTGGATTTCACATCAGTCAACAAAGTTTTGGCATTCTGGCTCACATGATTACACGATGAGATTTTCCATACTTCTCAGCATCCAGATTAGGTGGTTTTTCAGGAAGTTCTTCATTGTGGCTCAACTCGGGAGTTTTAGCATGAAGACATGGAGATATACTAGCTTATGCACCTGATTTGTTGGTATGTTTTTTAGACTTATTATTGAGGGGGGAATTTTAGCCTCTTACTCATATACAATCATTAAGTCCTAGTATACCACCTTTGTATATTTCACATTTAAGGATATAGTTGTTATCCTAAGTGTGTTTCTAGATTCTTATATTTCCTCCTCCTACCTTATCTCTTGATGAGGTATCGATGTGAGACAAATTGAGGTGGTTTCATTATTGTGTTATATATTTGTATCATTAAGATAAATACAATGTTGAGAATTATGGCTTGAGGCCTTTTCCACCAATCTTCTTGTCCTAATATTCTTATGCTCAATTTCTTCACATCCAGTACCTAAATTGTTGTTTTGGGGTTTATAAGGAGAACCTAGGTTGATGGCCTCATAACTTGCTGAAGAGTTGTTGGTTTTACAATTAACAACCCCTTTGAATGTGTCATGCAAATCATAAAAAAATTCTAACCTGATTACATATTTAGGGATAGAATTTACCAGCTCAGATGAATTTTCAATTAAGTGTGAGTCAAGTATTACTGAAAAATAACGAAGGTTCTCATCATGGTCAATCTCATCGATTATTGCATCTTGGAAGGTGTCCTCCATGTGAAGAAAATGAATTATCTACTGATCATTATCAAAAACCCTCCAATTAGTGACATTGTCAAGAATTGATGGTCTAAATATTAATTCAATAGCAAAGACGTCAGGAGAAAAACCTTGAGCAGACAGTAATTTAGATGTTATGTTAGCTAGTAAATATGATTCGGTATATATATATCTAGGAATAGAACTTATATTAAAAGAAAGAAATGTATTGATTAAGTTCCATACCTCAGTCTAATAACTTTTGAGATGAGCAGATACACAGTGAATAGTGTTTCTTACCTGCTTAACCAAAATTTCAAAATCTTTGAATACAATCAAAGCTTTGACATTAAGGTGAATGGATTTCTTGAGTCCCTACAAGAGAGCTTCGTATTTTTCTATATTGTTTGTGCAGTTAAATTCTAACCTACAAGAAATAAATGTCTTGTTACCTTTAGGGTCAATTAGTAGAGAGACAACACTGGCTCCTTCACATGATTTGGACCCATCAAAGTACAAGGACAAAAACTCAGTTTGAAATAAGTTATCTACATTGTTCACAATATTCATAGCGGGATTGGGAATTATGACTTGAGTGCATACTAAAATTTCATATTGTTGATTCGAGTCTGTAATGGAGGATATTTCAGCTGCAAAATTCCCAAAGAAGGTATTTATGCCTTGATTTTTGATGCAGGAGCATCCGCACTTCCTCAAATGAACCAGCGCGAGGAGAAGAAGATGACAGTTGGACAAGCCAGCAACCTTTTTGATTTTAAATTTTTCCTTGGTATTGTTGCGCCACCGTTTCACTAAAGGCATTCAAGGTTGAGTGCATTTGTAATATAATGGAGATAAGGAGGCATTTAACAGTTTTAAATGATGGTAGTAGGGTTAGCTGTAGATTAGACAGTTTTCATCTTCCAGGAGGGAAAACGAATATAGGCACCCTCCTTGTGTAATTGATTTTATTATCCAGCATTAGCACTAGAAGAGAAAGGAGAGCAGAGCAGAGAGCTTGTGAAGAAACTCCATGTACAGACATTGAATTAATAGGAAAGCTTTTATTCAATTCCATGGATGTGTTTAGTCTCTTTGTGTTGTTGGTATTATGTTGTTGCATGCTTGCCTCTTTTTATGCTTATCTTCTATATGCTGCATATGTGATTGCATATCAAGTTAGAAACTTGAGAGAATGAGGGAATGAGTTTCAATTGCTTCTCTGCTTAAGCCAGGAGATTCCTGCATAGAGTGCAGTTGAATTTCTCCGCATAGAGTGCGTGAGGAGGCTGAGCAGTTGAACTTTTGTTCTCTTTCGCCCAAAGTTGAGTTGGGTTATTCGAACCGTGCAGGTGAGTGCATGTCGAATTGAAGTCTCAGAGCCGAGTCTGAGGGAAGGAGGACTCGACTGTGTTAGCAGGATTGCGCAGGTCTAGACGACTTCAACGCTTTGAGAGTTGTTGGAAGTCGAGCACAGGAAGGACGTGAGAAATCTCTAAAGGAGTCGGAGAGAACTCAGCTCAGGAAGGATAGTTCCTTGGATTATCGTGGAACAGACCTAGGAGGAGCGTGAATAGAATCGAGCCTTAGGAGCAGGAAGAATTCTCAAGAGAAAGAGAATCGACGGCTGGTGATCCCCGTGAAGTTTCGCGAAATCCCAAGGACCGTCAGATCGTGGAGGAGTTGCGTGGAAGATAACTCGTGAGCACAGGGGAGGAAGAACCCAAGTCCATCGGACTTCGAGGTTTCGGCATTCAGGGTTTGACAAGGCGAGGGTTCATCCCTCGTAGAATCGCGAGTCGCGATTCCCCGAAGCGATCTGAACCGTTGATCTGGACAGGGACACGTGGCGCAGGATCTCTGAAGATCGGGGTTCGGCATTCGGCGTTTCCCGGAGGCAAGAGTTCCACCTCTTTGAAATCGCGACCGGCGATTTCCCGAATCGATCGGAGCCGTTGATCGGAGAGGGGACACGTGGTGCAGGATCCTGAGGAGTCGGGATTCGGAGTTTCGCAAGGACAGTGACCTTGTGCCTCAGGAGACGCGAATTCCCGAATCGCGATTTCCCGACAGCACGAGTGGGAGACAGGTGTCAAGGCGTTGGCCTCCCCATGAAGTGTTGACAGGTGGCATCGGAAGATCGGGGTTCGGGGTTTTGTGATGCAAGAGAATTGTGACCGGTGAAATCACGATCCCGCGATTCCCGATCGCACGAGCGCAGGAGTGACATAGTTGAGTGGGACCCTCAGAGCAGGTGGAGGACAGGTGTCATCGAACTTCGGGGTTTCGGCGTTCGGAGAATCGGAGTTCTCGACGCCAAGGAGTTCTTACATCGTGGATTCGCGATCCGTGAAATCCCGAAGAGGACGTGGCAGCGTGGGACCCCAGGTACTCGTGGAAGACAGGTGGCGCGATCTCGGAGAATCGGAACCTCGGCACTCGGGGTTTTGAAATACGGAGGTTGACATCGCGGAGGGGGATATCCCGATAGGGAAATCTCCGATAAAGGGAAGTGTTGACATGTTGACCATCGGGGATCGGGGTTTTGTTGTGTATGTGAATTGTGTTCGCGAGAACCGCGAACTCCCGAGTCGCGATATCCCGATTTCCGAAGAGGGAGATTGCCGAAGGATTATTGTGGGTAACTCGTGACCCCGAGGGGAAGTTGGAAGAGCTCAGACTCTTCGGGCCCGCTGCTTGAAGAAGGTCCTGGTGGAAGCGGCTTACCCGGTGAGGGGTGGGTTGCGTAAGAGTGGTATCAGAGCCAAGATTTCTCTGTTTTCTGTAGCAGAGAGGAAGAGAAGACATAATGCCACCGAGAAGAGGTAGGCAATCACCCGACCCAGAGGGGGAGAGGGAAGTGTCCAGGGAAAGAAGCAGTCATGGACAGAATATATAATTGGAGAGGGAAATACGAAATCTCCATGCTAGAATGGAAGATATGGAAGCAGCGCAGAGGCACACAGCAAATACAGGAGATCTGAGTGACTCCGAAGGCGAAGATGAGGTTGTACCGCAAGGTGGAGTTGCAGCAGAAGATGCAGCAAATGAGTGGTTAATCAAGGCTATCACCAGGATGAGTGCAAAGGTGAAGATGGACATTCCAGCTTACGAGGGAAGCCTGGATGCAGAAGAGTTGCTGGATTGGATCCAAGCACTCGACACCTACTTCGATTACGAAGATATCGAAGAAGACAAGAAGGTAAGGCATGCTGTCACTAAATTGAAAGGACACGTAGCCTTATGGTGGGACGAGCTGCAGGCAGACAGACGTTCTAAGGGAAAACAGAAGATAAAGAGCTGGGACAGGATGATTGCTAAGATGAAAGCAAAATTCATCCCCAGAGACTATCAGATCACTTTGTTCAGGCGGATGCAGAACCTGAGGCAGAAGATGATGACGGTGAAAGAATACACAGAGGAGTTCTATAGGCTCAACATTCGAGCTGGTCATCGGGAGAGTGATGACGAAAAGGTGGCAAGATACCTGAATGGTCTTAGGTATGACATTTAGGATGAATTGAGCATGACCACCATCCGAACAGTAGAGGAAGCATACCATATGGCTTTGAAAGCTGAGGAGAAGCTGAGCCGCAAGCAGGGAAAGCGAGGGCGAGGCAGAAGCCAGCCACGAGGTAAAGTTGTTGCCCAGGAGAGAACTCAAAAGCCCAAGGAGGATTGGAAAAAGCCTCAGGGAAGAGCTGAAAGAGGTGGAACCTCACAGCAGAGGCAGCTAAATTTTGAGCCAAGGAGACAGCAACCAGATCAGCAAGGAGGATATGCTGACGCCAACACTTTTCCTCGTACCCGGGGTAGAGGAAGAGGCCGTGGAGGAGTTATCACGTGTTTCACTTGTGGAAAAGATGGTCACAAAGCCATGGACTGTCTAGAGAGGAAGATGGACAGAGGAAACGCTCATGTTGCTGAGGCGCAGAGGCGTGATGTTGAAGATGAAGACGCTGGAAGCGGGAAGTCACTAACAGTGCATAAAGTTCTCTTGAAACCCGAGAAAGAGATGGAGGATACAGCTCAAAGATGTAGACTGTTCCAGATGACTTGCAAGACCAAGGGCTAGAAATGAAAGGTTATAGTGGACAGTGGGAGCACAGATAATCTCGTTTCGACCGAGATGGTGGAGAAGCTGGAGCTAAAAACGAACAAGCACCCGAGTCCATACAAAGTGACGTGGCTGCAGAAAGGACACCAGGTATGTGTTACAAAACAATGCTTGGTAAATTTTAAAATGGGTGAATA
>ML815856.1:159812-175442 GCA_009831015.1 Picea engelmannii | reverse complement strand
CTTCTTGTTAAGGGGGAGTGTTGAAATAATGTAACTGCGAAGAGCATTCTTATTATTATTGTTATTTTATTATTAGGATTAATCCCCATTGAGGATTAATCATGTCGGTAATTGTATAAGGACCAAATCCCCTTTTGCGGATTCGTCATCGGACAATTATAAAGGGCAGAATAAGAAGTCGGCCCCAGTAATTATTATTGAAGACCCAGAATTAATTAAAGGTGGGTTTACCCGCCCAGAGTGAGAGGTCGGCCCTACCAGTTAAACCCTCTCACATGTTCCAGTCTTGTATAAATAAGAGGCTAGCGCCTCACTTATAACACACAAATCACTTGCTCATTATCTTATGAGGCAAGCTGCAATTACCAATTAGAGAGAGGATAAGAAGAGTGGTGCATCTCTTGGGGAGGACTATCTGTATCGGTTTGAGTTATCTCTTGAACATTGTATAATATATTTATGATAAGGAATTTTTTGTTGGGTTTTCTTCCCCTAGAGGGTTTCCCAGGATAAATGTTGTGTCTCTTGTGAATGTGTATTTCTCAGTGATCTTGTTCTTATGATGCTCTTATCTATTGAAATGCAAAGAACTATAATAATGGCATAAACATTAACAGGTCATTCATGATGTTTTGTAACCTATAGTTGGGTGTACCAATTACAAGTGGGTTTTATAGTTGAGTAGGAAAATCAATAGCTTGATACAATTGATCCCTCAAATCCATGACTCTTGCCAAAGTATTGTGGGTTCTTAATAATGATTGGTGGGATATCTGTAGTATTTCCTATAAGTCTAGTATTTATGAAGGAGGGGTAGAAGGTTCAATAGTATTGGATGGAGAATGTGGTTCGAGTGGAATAACAGGCTCAGTTTCGGAAGTAGTAGTTGTGTTAGATACAACAGTAGGGTCTGAGCGACTACGAGTGTTAATTGGAGAGTGATTGTTCAGAGGTGTTTTTTGGCCTCCACATGCCATTAATATCTAAAATTACCTCCTTCTAGCGCCATTTGTTGACGGGCATATGTGACCACTCGTCAACTAAGAGGGAAAATCTTGGATTGAGGTCCTTAGAGAAAGACCCAATTCATTTAAGTTAGCTATCCCTAACAGGTTTAACGGCTTTGTCAGCCGATGAGGAGATCTATCCTAAGAAAATAACAAAAGGGTTTCTAATTATTTACCAACAAATTCCTACTATTTACAATGATTACATCATTACTTTTGTTTTTACAAAATATACAACATATACATGGTACAAGATTTATTGAAAAGTCTTGTGAAAAGAAGCTATTTCGAGGAACTAATCTCAAGAAAATTTAAAATAGAATAATATCTAAATCTAGTAATACAAATATTACTTAAATATTCTAAACAGTATTCAAACCAAACTGAAACAAATAGATATGAATGTAAGTTATAATGGTTTTATTTTAAATGGTCAAAGCACTTAAACTAGATAAACATTTACACTCATTAATCAAAACAAAAGAAAAAAAATTACTAACATATCCCGACCATGAGAAAATTTTTAACTTAGTGATTGAGCCTTTCCATGTGAATGTTCATCGAATGGTCTCCTTTGTAAAGAGAAATATTTAACATGAAACTGTGCAATTCGAGAACTACAATAATCCTGGTGAAAGCAACTTCAACAGAATATAGAAGTTTTGATATAGATATTGAAAGAATCAATCATCAAATTCAGCTCTTCATGAAAAACTTATTAATGTACCATTTTGACCAACATAATACATCCCATTGATAAAAAAAAGGTTAAACATATACAAATCATATAAGAAAACTTAATATATTTGTGCGCATGTATCTAAACAACGTTTGCATAAAGAATCATCGTCGTTGGAATGAGGAATTTAGAGTGCATACATTATTTATTGGAATAAGAGATATATAAATAATAGTAGAACAATGTATTAGTAAAAATGGACAAAATCCAAGATTAATAACACAAAATTATGCCAAGAAGACCATGAACATATTATTTCACAATAGATGATATATTAAAACAACTCAAAATTACTCATAGAACTAAAGTTTGAGGCAATCCAATGTTCATTGTCCTCTCTTTTTTATGATCTCAAATCCATTCATCCCCCATACTCGAGGATACTACTTCTATCTAAACAGATTCATAATTGAACCAATATCTTAACGATAAGATAGAATCTTCTAAGAATAACATGGTTTTCCAGATCACTATGGTCCATACTTACAATAGAAAACCAAAATATGTATTATTCTAAACGTTTGTTAAAAAAAACAAAACGGAACTAGGACTCTGTCTCTCGAGACTAATCCTATGTTATTTAAATCAAAACCAAATTGTGATCGCACCCAATCAAATCCATAAATCCTGACATTTTCTTTTCTCGAACTCCTTCAAGATAAAACACTTGCAAAATAAAATAAAAATAACCAATCAAAATCAATTATTTACTATTATAAGATGACCTACAGAATATTTGATTATGTTGCTTGTCTAAACAAACATAACAAAATCAATAAAATCAAAACAAAAAAAATTAAATTGAGACTTACTAACAAAATAGAACTCCTGTATACTAAATTTAAACTCCGGGCATTTGAACTCTTCATATTCTTCATATCTGAATTAATAATGACATTGACTCATGTGGATTTAACTACCATTGTAGCTTCACAATGCTTGACTTTCTTATTCACTTGTGTTGTTGCTTGTTCCCGCTAATTAATCAGAAATTGAATTTTATCTTAAGATCTATGTTTTCATTCTGCAATTGACCAATGTTCATTTGTAGATAGGGTATGAATGCATGGTATTTATCAGACCAATAACAACATCTTCCACAAACTGCGGTGTTTAACCTTTCTTTTTTTTTGTGCTCATGATTTACACATGGTGATTTCTCTTTAAGAAAATTGTTCCTTAATGTAAAACCAATGCCAGGAAATTTATTCGATCCTTTAAGAAATGGTGGAATATTTTCAACAAAGTCGTAGGAAACATGATATTCTAACTTGGGCGAGTTAAATAGGTTGTTGGTCTGATCACAGGGAACTTCCTGATCATCAATGTTTATGGGGTCAGCCTAATTTGATATTTTCTCTTTAAAGTTGTTTCTCATGAACCTGGATAACCTATGGTCCTGCTTCTTATTCTCATAATTAACATATTTTTTATTTTCATCATTTGATTTTCTTTGTACATGTGAATTCTCAGGACTAGGTTGAATCCCCTTCACCTATGCTAATTGAACCATAGGTTTATTTTTTAACCTGGTAATGATGGATTCCAGATCATAGGTTTTGGGACAAATGACCCCTTTCTTAGTCATGCTATGAGTAGCACAGTGAGAAATTGAACTATTTAAGCAATGACTCTTTCATTTTTATCAGTTATCAAACCCTATTAATGAACTTGAACTATTTACCCTAAGTAGCTTTAAACAATGGATCAATGGATTATTCCTAAAGAAGCAAATCAAACCCTACTTTGAACAATTTAATCTATTTAATCTAAACAACAAGAGTAAGTAAATTATTTTGATTTTTATCTTTAAGCAAATAAGCAATCAAACAACTAACCTATCAAAACTACTCAGCAAGTAAACTCATCAAAACTATTCAACAAGTAAACTCTATTCTCAAAAAAAAACTCATAATCATTTCTATTATGCAAAGGATAAATCTTAACCCACTTAATCAAAAGCATCATCACTGTATTCAGAAATTAATCAAAACTACTCTTAATCTGCAATAACAAGAAATTCAAAGATGATGATTATGTCTTTGGTGCCTAATAACATCACGATGGCAGTTGATTATTAACGATAGCTCAAGAGGGATTAATTCAATGTTGACTTCTACAGAGAAATGAAAAGTATGAATCAAGCAATCTAACGAAAGCTTTTCCATCATAGAAGAAACATTAAATATCCTGAAAATCCACGTGATCTCTAAATTTCATGCATCAATCATCGATGGTAAGAAAACACTCTGATACTAATTTAAATGCACTTTTATACTAACTTGAATAAATTTTCAAGATTATAAACTCATAACTAAAAGCTTAATTCAAATTCAAACTTCGAATTAAAACTGCAATTCAAATCTAGAACTGAGATTTCATAAATTAAACTAACCTAATACTATTATTAAAACTCAGATTTCAAACTAAAGGCTTATAAAAACATAATCCAAAACAATATCTAAAACTGGAATTTCATAATTAAAATGGGCTTAATCCTATCTTTAAAAACTCAAATTTCAAACTAACATGCTTGTAAGAACATAATCCAAATTCTACTTCTATCCTAGCACACTAAAACAAGATTGATAAACAAAATAGATTCATGAAATCATAACTTAAACTGAGAATTAAATCAACTAATAAAACTTGCAATTATTGATCCATCGAAACTTGTGATTAGCATAACTGCTTAATCCGATATGTCAAGAGTTCAGTAGATGGAGGCCACGAGGGGGCACAAAACCCAAGTCGTTGATTCACCCAGCACAGGCCGCCAATACGCCAGTCGCCAACTCGCCTACGCTCCAAGTGTTGGATCGCGTGCCAGATGAAGTATCGGATGAAGTACCGAATCAGGTGCTGGATGAAGTGTCGAATGAGTTACCGGATGGAAAATTGGATTGTGAATCTGCCCCATGACACACAGATCACACATTAGATCCTCATAATCATCAAATCTAACTGAATCTAACTCAAAACCATTGAAAAACATCAATTGTGCATACATGTTATAAAGCCATGATGAATTGATACAAAATCCTTCAAAAAATTCTTCAAAATGGTTACTAACACATATAATACTGGTGCAAAAAGGATTCAATCATCACCACAAAACAATCAAAACACGAGCCCAACATTACCCCCACGCCTAAGGATTTGCAAGTCCCACTACAAACAAAAATGAATTACCCAATATGACTAGACTTGCTAAGAAGGGGATGGATTAGCTTTAGAAGCTTCCTTCCCTGAAGACTTTGTCTTGGCCCTCTTGTGATGTTTCAATTGTGCATGTAGGCTACGATTGTCATTGGTCATTTGATCGACCAATCGTTGGAGGGAATTCACTTTTTCTTGTAATACTTCATTATCATGGTGGAGATGCCTATCCATGGTCTTCCTCTCTTCCAACTGTTGCAGCAACTGAACATTTTCTTGTTGTAATTTTTCAATGACTGGAGTATGATCAGATATCTCATAGGAGGGCTCAGATCCCTTAAAATATGTAGAGAGTCTATCATATTTGGGATCTGGTGTAGGTATCTGTGAAGTAGGAGTAACAGAGGGTTTATGAGAGGGAATGGGTTCAGATTTTACTTCTCTATCAGCATCCAACTCTTCTGTAGAAACTTCCCTAAGTCTTTTATGGGGGCTTTCGATATTGGAAGATACTTGGATAGGATTTGAAGTGCTTGGGGGTCTTACATTATGCTTCCCACTTGCATTCCAGGTACTTTTTCAAAAATATCCTCCTTTAAATCAATTGGCTCCTCTTCTATTTGTAGGGACTATAGGGAAATCTTGTTGAATTACCTCTTGTAACTTCTTGGGTGTAGGATCAATGGATGTTGAGGGCATTGGAGAATTATCAATAGGATTTTTAGTCTTATTGCCTGATGAGGTTGCAGGGGTATCAACAAGTTTCTTGGTCTTTTGTTCCAGTAGAGGGGTAGCTTGAGTAGAAGGGTTTGGAGTCTTTGGATAATGGGGTTTGGGTGGAGTAGCAGTCCCTAGATCAAGTGTTTTCTTGTTGGTCTTGATTGTGAGATGGGGTTTTGAAAATTGATAAATGAATTCATCCCATGTCTTCCCCTATTTTTTCAACTCGATTATGACAAGCAATTTGATGAGGTCGTGGTGGAATAGACTATTATGAGGATTGGCCACATTCTTTCGTACTTGGGAATACATCTTCTCAAGACTTTTCAAGAAGTAAAAAGGAAAATTCAATGGCTTGTTAAATTGCAAATGAGCTAACAGACGAAAATGGCAAGCTTTAAAAATAGAGTATCTACCTTCACAAGTGATAATTCTAGGGATGAAAATTAGGGGTTTAATCAGCTCATCTTTAATCCACTCTTTGGACTACCCCTTATCTCCATAAACATTCTGAAACTCAAGATTGAAAACTTTGTTGTAGCTTGGTCGTGGAAATTGGTGGTGCGTGAACCAACGATATCCAACCCTTGGAAGCTTTGTGGCTGAGGCAATTGACTCCTTAGAGACCAAGAAGGATAGAGACCCCATGTGCACCATCCTCCCATCGAATCTAAGGGTGAATTGCAGTGAAACGCCATCATCGTGGCCCTGCAAATAGGACAAGAATGGTCCCCACCCTGCGCAAAGGAAGACCTCCCTACACTGTGTGAATTTGGGGATAGCCAAGAGGTCAGCATAGGAGGAAGGCTCATATCATTTGGGAATGATTAAAGTGCAGAGGATGAGCAGTGGCACGGAATTGGATAGAGGAGCGAATTTGGGCAAAGGATGAGCGCAATTGGGAAGAGGATGAGCACAACACAATGATCATGCATGAGTGAAATATCAATTTGGAGCTAACCCTCCGATTTTGAATGCGCTCAAGGTGGAAATAGTTGAATTCATTGGTGAATTCATCACACACGATTTTCCATGTGTGACTATGACCGCACTGATTTTGAATTCGAAGGGTATCCTTTGGAGGCAATCATAATGATGAGAGAATTAGATCAATGTCCAAGTCTTCGACTTGGACATTTGATCATAAAATGTATTTAGAGATTGTATCATTTAACTATCAAATTCCATTTGATATATTTCATCATACAACTAAAAAGTCAAATTAATTCAAATGATTCTTGGTTACCTGCAATCGTGGTCACTTACTGTGTGTGCACACCTCATTTGATCCTTCATATGGTGTGTCATCTAGTCATCCACATGGCACCCCATATGGTCTTCCAGATGCAACTCCATACGGCACTCCATATGGTACTCCTATGTAAAATGGAATTTGTTCATCCTGTAATGGATGTTTTATCCATAGCACTCAGTCTTAAACACTTTTGACAGTCATAGTGAACAGGAGCAGAGATAGGATAAGAGTGTTCCATTGTTACTTTCTTTGTCATCGTGCTCGCACATTATAACATTATGTTCCTTTGTCTCAAGGCATGTAATCACAAGTCTGTAATGAACAATCTCTAAAAAAAAACCAGTTAAGTGGTATGTCAAAGAAATGTACATCAGGTTTATAACACATAGTGAGTTTAGCATTTCAATAAAAATAATTGTTGATATAATAGCCCATATCATGAAAATAATATACAAAAAAATTTACAAAGATTCTAGTTCTTCTTCTCGTGGATTAGATAGGCAGTATTGTCATTTGTTAGTTCATGAAACCCCTCCCCCACTCCTAAGTATTGTGACACCTCACAATCAAAAATATAGGAAACCAGTCAATTCTCCCAATAGCTGAAGATTTACAGCTTGTTAAGTGTAGAGATAAATTTCACATATCGGCTTGACGAGATAGTTTGAATATGGCCCCACCTATAGGATAGAATATCCTACATATAGTTAAGAAGAGGTAGGTAAGAGAGTTTCAAGATAGTATCAAATTTAGTTCCCAATGGAAGATTTATGGAGTTCATTAACCTTAGCTTAACCATACATACTTCTTGTCAGCTTTGTCTACAAGTAATGTTGTACATCGGGACAAGTTTTAAGATTTAGGAATTTCTTACTTTTTTTGTCAGATTATCATCCTCGCTAGGTAGAATGCCCCACTGCCAGCAAGCATGTTCAGTACTCCGGTGGGTTTACCTAGTCATACCACAGGCTGGTACCTGCTGCCAGCAGACCTATTCAGTATCCCGGCGGGTTAGCCTCTTACACCATCAAATATTGGCCCTCCATATTTTAATATTTTAATATAAGATTTCTTTATGCAAGAAGATGGGGGGACATCTCTTAAAAATAATAAAAATAAAAAATAAAAACTTTTATTTTTTAGTTTGGGATGGTATTTATGTTAGAGGATGACTTTCCTTTATGTATTCCTTATAGATTGTCTTGATGTAAGGGGTACTTAAGAGGATGTATCCTATCTAAAGATATGATATAATCAAACATTTTTAGTGCGTAGTGAATGGTACCATTGGGAAAGAACATAAAGGTATCTTTAGGATCAACTCACTTTCTTCTTTTTTAAGTTATTGTGATGTTCCCATGGCTAACCGCTAATCAGACCTCCTTGTTACTCTTTAATAAAGATACTTTACTCACTTACTCAGGGTTCTTGGGGAAAGTCTACGAGTGACCTCTAAGTTTGATGGTTAAGGTATCACTTCGTTATATCCTCTAGTGGTGAAGGTTTAAGAGCAACTGCTATTAAATATGCCTTGAGAAAAAGAATGTGGAAATCTTTGCAAAAATGTGGCTAATTATCGCAAGTCATTATTCAATTGATGCTTAGCAGACAACAAGGTTTAAATATAGCAATATTTTGAAGGAAAATAATTCCCTTTATATCTCCTTGAAATTTTCTACTCCCGGTGAAATAAATACCTACAGAAATCTCTAGAATTGTCTATCAACATACTTCAAAATTATTTACATATGTACAGTCGAAAATTCAGAAAATCATTCAAGAACAAGGGGGAACTTCCCCATCTACTAAGGCTAATGCCTTTTCATTTGACATGACCTGTAGAAAATCCTCTTTGGAAATGGGCATGTGATCAAGTTTGAGTCAGTGTCCATTTACTACGAAGGAGACTTGTCCATCATCAATTGTTTTAATTTTCACAGCCTCATTGCCATAAACGGTGACTACCTCATAAGGACCCAACCACTGAGTGATAAGTTTTCCTTAGAATGTTTTAAATCAGGAGTCAAACAAAAAATCCCAATCACCAGGTTGAAAGTGTTCCTTCTTAATAAACTTGTCATGCCACTTACTCCTCTGGTTTTGGACTAATATTGTTCGTTGGATAGCATCTTGCCTAATCTCATCCAACTCATTTAATTGTAGGGCTCGTTGTTTCTAAGCCTCACCTAAGTTTAATCCCAATTCTGCAGCAATATGGAAGGTCCTTACTTGGAATTCTATTGGTATAAGTACTTGTTTTCCATATACTAGCTCATAAGGGGTATGCCCAGTGGTGTTTCTCCAGGTGGTCTGATATGCCCACAAAGCCTCTGGAAGCCTATCGGTCCAATCCCAATGATGCAATTGAAAAATATTGGTTAAGATAGCTTCCATAATGTTGTTTGTGGACTCTACCTGACCATTAGCTTGTTGGTGATATGAAGAAGACTTGCAATGCTTGATCCCATATTTCTCCGTTAATTCTCTCATCATATTGGAAGTGAATTGAGTGCCTTGATCTATAACAATTTGACGAGGAACACCAAAGCAGGTAAAGATGTCTTCATAAATGAATTCGACAACAGATTTTTGGTAGCCCTGAATACTAATTTTGCTTCTACCCACTTGGTCACATAATATGTACAGACCAAAATATAATTTTTCTTACGAGACATGGGTGAAATTGGTCCTACAAAGTCAAGGGCCCATTTCTCGAAAGGCTCTATCATAACTTGGGCACGCAAGGGAATTTAGTTGGTTGATGTGGGTCTTCCTATCCTTTGATAGCTATCGCAACTCCTCGCATGCTTTGCAGCATATTTAAAAATTCTAGGCGAATAGTAACCTAAATGTAACACCTTATATGTTGTGTGTTTGTCAGAAAAATGGCCACCACATGGTCCATCATGACAACTTTGTAGGATTTATGGAATCTCATCTTCTCAGACACATCTACGAATAATCAAGTCTATACCCGTACAAAAAAGGCCATGGCCAACCCAGGAGTAGTTGGCACTTTACGTAATAATTCTATGCTTTTCATGAGGTGACAAATGAGATGGTAACTTCCTAGTAGCCAAATAGTTTGCCATATCTACAAACCATGGGGTATTTACAGAGAGGTAAAAAAGGATCTGGGAAACTATCATCAACGGGAATATCATCATCCTCATTTTTTATGCGTGAAATAAAATCAGCTATCAAATTCTCCTTTCCAGGTCGGTCAAGGATGTATATATTGAAATCTTGTAATAGCAGGAGCCGCATAGTCACTCAGCCATTAGTAATGGGTTTATTCATGAGAAATCTAATGGCAGAGTGATTTGTATGTATAATTACTTTGTAACCTATGATGTAGTGGTGAAACTTATTGATAGCATGAACTACTGCCAAGAATTATTTTTCGGTAACTGTATAGTTTAACTCGACAAGGGACAAGTTCTTGGTCACAAAATAAATGGCATGGGATTGATGGTCTTCTTTCTGCCCTAATACTCCTCCTATTGCAGTATTGGAGGCATCAATAGATATGTGAAATGGAAGATCCCAATTGGGCCCCTAAGAAATGGTGCCATAGACAACTTAGATTTTAGAGTTTCAAAGGTGATTTGACACTACTCAATCCAAAGAAAATCAACATATTTTATTAACAATCCAAACATGGGTGCAGCAATCTTTGTGAAATTTTCAATAAATCGTCGGTAGTATCTAGCATGTCCAAGAAAGCTTCTCACATATTTTTGAGTCTTGCGGGGTGGAAGTCTGATAATGACCTCAATCTTAGCAGGAACGACTTTAATCCCTTCAAATGAAATGTGATGTCCTAGAACCATTCCTTCAGTCAACAACATTTTACATTTTTCATGACTTAAGGACAGGTTCATTTCTTGGCATCTGATACGGACTTTTTCAAAGTTATCTAAGGCTTCCTGGTAAGTATTTCCATATACTATGAAGTCATCCATGTATACTTCCACACAATCATGAATAAGATCAGCAAATATCCCTAGTATTTCTCGTTGAAATGTGGCAGGAGCATTACACAATCCAAATGGTAAGACCCTATAGGCATAGGTGCCCCAAGGAAAAGTGAAGGTAGTCTTATCTTGATCCTCGGGTGCTATGAGAATTTGATTATACCCGCTATATCCATCTAAAAAGTAGAATTATTTCTTTCTTGACAGGGCATCCAAGACTTGGTCAATGAAAGGAAGAGGAAAATAAACCTTCAGAGTGGCCTTGTTAAGCTCCCGGAAATTGACACAAATTCTCCATTTTCCGGTTACTTTATTTGGAGCCACTACAAGCGGGGATACCCATTTACTATCGGAGATGGGATAAATAAATACAGCATTCAATAACTTTTGTATATCCTCTTTTACTATATCCTTGATTGTCAGGTTCATTCTTCTTTGGCGTTGCCTAACAGGTGTTACTTCCCCCTGGGTATATATGTGATGGATTCATGTGTCAGGGTGTATACCCTTCATGTAAGTGTATTCCCAGCCGAATTCCCCTGATTGTTCTTTAAGGATACTTACTAATTGCTTTTGTTATTTTGCATCTAGCCCGAAATTTATATGTATAAATTTCCCTGGACTAATCCCATAGGGAATGGTCTAAGATGTGGCAAACTCGTCTATATTGAAGATAAAATATGTTGAATAAAAAATCGACGAGTCCAAATGTTCCTAAAATTATTCCCAAAACATGTACTCAAATTGGGGAAATGATTGTGGAAAATCAACACACGTGATAACAGAAATAAATTGGTTTAGCACATTTTCCATTGTGTGCTCCTAAAGTGCCCAAGAATGATCACTTGGAAACATGGGTTCCTCCCAGTCCTCATTTTCGTATGGGAATTCAAGCCACCATAGATTCTCCATGATAGGTTGAGTTGGTGGATATATGGTGATCTTCTCTATAGAGAGTCCATTTGAGATGGTCATTTCTCCCTCTCTACAGCCAATAAATGCATTGGTTGTGGCTAACCAAGGTCTTCCAAAAAGAATGGGATTCCCTTTGGTAGATCCTTTGAGTGGATGACAAGAAACTCTATTGGGTACTCCCATGAGGCTAAAATAACTATGATATCATCCAAAATTCCTTCAGGGATAACCTTTGTCTTATCTGCTAATTCCAAAATAGTTGGGGTAGGTCTAAGAAGAGGTTTTAGTTGTAATTCCTCCAAGGTAGTAACATTCATAACATTGATGGTTGCCCCTAGGTCTATGAGAGTGTTTCTGATGGAAACTTCATTAATGGTTATGGTCACTATGGGGTTCCCTCAGTTCCCATATTTTTCGACCTTAGGTTTCTCTAATATGTACTCAGAAAATTCTCCTATCAAATGTACTGTTAGAGGATTCTTCTGCTTCCTTCCTGACTTCTTAATACACAATTCTTTGACCACCTTACTGTATATTGGAATATCCTTAATAGCTAGTAGCAAGGGAATTTTGACACAAATATTCTTCAATTCATTCAAGATGTCAAATTCTGGTCGGGTGGTAGGTTTCTCGATTACTAATCTTTCTAGATAAGGAGGGGATTTCGTAATTTGTGAAGGTTCATTTTGGGGAAGCTTGGGTTCTTGGTCCTTAGGAATAATAACATCTTCCCACCTAGTTTCATACATGGGTTTCTTGGGGGTTTCTTCTTCTTCCTCTCGGATGACTATTGAAGGCCTATGCCTGTCCAGAACATTTCCTAACCTTAGTTGAATCTCCTGCAGTGGAACAGGAGAAATAACATACGTCGGGGAGGCTTGCATCTCAACATTGTGAAGGGGTTGAGTGGGTTTATTATTGGGATTGGGCACTGGTTGTGCCGGTAATAATGTCGGTCTTGGGGAGATTTCATTCTGGTATTGTTTCGGTTGTTGTGGAATAGGAGGTAAAGGTGGTGGAACAAAACCTGGCAAAAGTTGTGGGATGTTCGGTGGAAACTGAGAGTAAGAATGGTTGGGCATAGGGACAGGTGGATCTTGAGGGTTCCCTTGGTTATGTCCTCCTCTCCATCCTTTAATCCAAGGATGGGGATACTGTGTATACCAGTTTTTCCAACTTGGTGAGTTCCACTGTTGTGGTTGTTGGTAATAGGAAGGAACTTGCAGTTGCAAATCCAGGTATCTAAGATGATTCCTAGGTTGCCATGGCCTCCTAGGTGCATAAGAGGACTCCTTGGGATCCCCACCTCTATATATGGCTAATAAAACAAGAAATGATGGGCACCTTTCAATTGAGTGGTCCTAGGTGCAGAAGCCACAAACTGAAATATTATCTAATGGGCATTCCCTTGAGGAAAGCTTCCTCCTGCATATTGGGAAAAATATGCTCATTGTTTCATTTTCCTCCTCCTGTTTCTTTTTTAATCTTTAGGGTGTCCAACTAAGAACCTATTGTGCTTAATATATCCATTTTGAAATTATCTAAGAGGTTCCCTATCTCTACCTTTATGATACCACCTGAACTAACTGGTTTTAAGTTTCTACTATAAGGATCTCGAACATTCTTCCCTGTTTTAGCTCTACTCCTCGAATGATTCTTACACATTTCATAGATTTTGGTAAATGGTTTATGGGAGATGTCCCTGATGCCATTAGGTTAAGTATATCTAGGTATTCCTCATAAATTCCTTTAAGAAAAAAATCCCTGACTGCGTCATCTAGAAGGTCATGGTATTTTGATTTTGTGAGATATAAGCAAACCGCTCCATATAATCCTTGAGATTATCGTCCTCTAACTGTTGGATTTTGAAAATATCATTCTGAGAATCCTTGGACTTGCAGTAGTCTTGGTATTTCTTAAGAAATATATCTTTCATGGCTTCCCAAGAGCTAATACTGGACTCTCCCAACACCATGAACCATCTTAGTGCAGAGTCCTTGAGGGTGGCAGGAAAAAGTTTTAGTTTATGGGCATCTTGTAAGTAATTGTAGCTCGTACACAAGATGTCGAACTCAAATAGGAAGGTATCCGAGTCTTCACTTATTTTACCGTAAAAGGTGGGAAGTGCCAAGAGGGGAATATTTTTTATATTGACATTATGTTCAGTGTCCAAAATTGGAAACCTGAAGGTGGTGATCCTCCTGATCATCCATACTGGTTTGGTTTCCAAAAAGAGAGTACCTAGATGGTTTTATCCTTGAATATAACAAGGTATCCCAAGGTTCTTTTCTAAGAAAGGTATCTCTTTGATGGGAAGGTCTTCATATTGCTTGGATGTCTGGGACTCTACTCGAGCCGGTTGAGACTATTGGTGCCAAAGTTTATGTTTCAACTTGGGAAACAATTATATTGGTTGAACTACCAAATGAAGTATTCACCTTTTCAGGATCTATTATGTCTACAAAGTTAGGGTCTCCTGATGGTGGTGAAAAAACAAAGGTTGTGTTGGTTGGTTCTACGGAAGGCTCAAGTGGTCTTCCCTCCTATCCCGCTATTATTGATGCTTCAATTTTTTGTTCTATAGTGCTCCCTATTTTGGTCTCTTCAGAGACTGCTTTAGCTCTTTGGGTTGAGCTAACCCCTACTTTTCAGTATCAATCTGTGGATTTTATGAGTGGAGTGTTCTTTCCCCCAAAAAGGTCAGAAGGAACCTTGGTCAAAAAGTTTCATTTAGTTTTAATGTATCGTCCCTTTGGGTCCCTAGGTTTGTTCATGAAAGCAAACAAAAAGAAAAAATGCCATTGGGTTTGGGGGAACCTGCTATAACAGATGCACGGGTTCTTACCTCTCATCTTAAAGTCCCCCTGCCACCAAACTAATGCTAAGGTTCAGAAATGATCTATCTCCTAACTATTTCCTACCTCAAGACAACTCCTCGGCAACGGTGCCAAAAATGATGGGTGTTCTATATGCACTAAATCCCTTGATTAAATTGTCAACCCGGGGTAAGTAAACTTATGTTTGTAGCATTGTATGTGCCAAGGCAGAAAAGCTAGAGGAAGTATTGTCTATCTAAGGAGATGGTCTATCTAAGGATTAATCTATTTAAGCAATGACTCTTTCATTTTTATCAATTAGCAAACCCTATTAATGAACTTGAACTATTTACCCTAAGTAGATTTAAACAATGCATCGATGGATTATTCCTAAAGAAGCAAAACAAACCCTACTTTGAACAAGTTAATCTATTCAATCTAAATAACAACAGTAAGTAAATTATTTTGATATTTTATCTTTAAGAAAATAAACAATCAAACAACTAACCTATCAAAACTACTCAGCAAGTAGACTCATCAAAACTATTCATCAAGTAAACTCTATTCTCAAAACAAAACTCATAATCATTTCTATTCTGCAAAGGAGAAATCTTAACCTACTTAATCAAAAGCATCATGATTGTATTCAGAAATTAATCAAAACTATTCTTAATCTACAATAACAGGAAATTCAAATATGATGATTATGTATTCGATGCCTAATAACATAACAATGACATCTGATTATTAACGATAGCTCAAGAAGGATTAATTCAATGTTGACTTCTACAAAGAAATTAAAAGTATGAATCAAGCAATCTAACGAAAGCTTTTCCATCATAGAAGAAACATTAAATATCCTGAAAATCCATGTGATCTCTAAATTTCATGCATTAATTATCGATGATAAGAAAACACTATGATATTAATTTAAATGCACTTTTATACTAACTCAAATAAATTTGCAAGATTATAAACTCATAACTAAAAGCTTAATTCAAATCCAAACTTCTAATTAAAACTGCAATTCAAATCTAGAACT
>ML815856.1:142360-159712 GCA_009831015.1 Picea engelmannii | reverse complement strand
TTTTTTCAACTCGATTATGACAAGCAATTTGATGAGGTCGTGGTGGAATAGACTATTATGAGGATTGGCCACATTCTTTCGTACTTGGGAATACATCTTCTCAAGACTTTTCAAGAAGTAAAAAGGAAAATTCAATGGCTTGTTAAATTGCAAATGAGCTAACAGACGAAAATGGCAAGCTTTAAAAATAGAGTATCTACCTTCACAAGTGATAATTCTAGGGATGAAAATTAGGGGTTTAATCAGCTCATCTTTAATCCACTCTTTGGACTACCCCTTATCTCCATAAACATTCTGAAACTCAAGATTGAAAACTTTGTTGTAGCTTGGTCGTGGAAATTGGTGGTGCGTGAACCAACGATATCCAACCCTTGGAAGCTTTGTGGCTGAGGCAATTGACTCCTTAGAGACCAAGAAGGATAGAGACCCCATGTGCACCATCCTCCCATCGAATCTAAGGGTGAATTGCAGTGAAACGCCATCATCGTGGCCCTGCAAATAGGACAAGAATGGTCCCCACCCTGCGCAAAGGAAGACCTCCCTACACTGTGTGAATTTGGGGATAGCCAAGAGGTCAGCATAGGAGGAAGGCTCATATCATTTGGGAATGATTAAAGTGCAGAGGATGAGCAGTGGCACGGAATTGGATAGAGGAGCGAATTTGGGCAAAGGATGAGCGCAATTGGGAAGAGGATGAGCACAACACAATGATCATGCATGAGTGAAATATCAATTTGGAGCTAACCCTCCGATTTTGAATGCGCTCAAGGTGGAAATAGTTGAATTCATTGGTGAATTCATCACACACGATTTTCCATGTGTGACTATGACCGCACTGATTTTGAATTCGAAGGGTATCCTTTGGAGGCAATCATAATGATGAGAGAATTAGATCAATGTCCAAGTCTTCGACTTGGACATTTGATCATAAAATGTATTTAGAGATTGTATCATTTAACTATCAAATTCCATTTGATATATTTCATCATACAACTAAAAAGTCAAATTAATTCAAATGATTCTTGGTTACCTGCAATCGTGGTCACTTACTGTGTGTGCACACCTCATTTGATCCTTCATATGGTGTGTCATCTAGTCATCCACATGGCACCCCATATGGTCTTCCAGATGCAACTCCATACGGCACTCCATATGGTACTCCTATGTAAAATGGAATTTGTTCATCCTGTAATGGATGTTTTATCCATAGCACTCAGTCTTAAACACTTTTGACAGTCATAGTGAACAGGAGCAGAGATAGGATAAGAGTGTTCCATTGTTACTTTCTTTGTCATCGTGCTCGCACATTATAACATTATGTTCCTTTGTCTCAAGGCATGTAATCACAAGTCTGTAATGAACAATCTCTAAAAAAAAACCAGTTAAGTGGTATGTCAAAGAAATGTACATCAGGTTTATAACACATAGTGAGTTTAGCATTTCAATAAAAATAATTGTTGATATAATAGCCCATATCATGAAAATAATATACAAAAAAATTTACAAAGATTCTAGTTCTTCTTCTCGTGGATTAGATAGGCAGTATTGTCATTTGTTAGTTCATGAAACCCCTCCCCCACTCCTAAGTATTGTGACACCTCACAATCAAAAATATAGGAAACCAGTCAATTCTCCCAATAGCTGAAGATTTACAGCTTGTTAAGTGTAGAGATAAATTTCACATATCGGCTTGACGAGATAGTTTGAATATGGCCCCACCTATAGGATAGAATATCCTACATATAGTTAAGAAGAGGTAGGTAAGAGAGTTTCAAGATAGTATCAAATTTAGTTCCCAATGGAAGATTTATGGAGTTCATTAACCTTAGCTTAACCATACATACTTCTTGTCAGCTTTGTCTACAAGTAATGTTGTACATCGGGACAAGTTTTAAGATTTAGGAATTTCTTACTTTTTTTGTCAGATTATCATCCTCGCTAGGTAGAATGCCCCACTGCCAGCAAGCATGTTCAGTACTCCGGTGGGTTTACCTAGTCATACCACAGGCTGGTACCTGCTGCCAGCAGACCTATTCAGTATCCCGGCGGGTTAGCCTCTTACACCATCAAATATTGGCCCTCCATATTTTAATATTTTAATATAAGATTTCTTTATGCAAGAAGATGGGGGGACATCTCTTAAAAATAATAAAAATAAAAAATAAAAACTTTTATTTTTTAGTTTGGGATGGTATTTATGTTAGAGGATGACTTTCCTTTATGTATTCCTTATAGATTGTCTTGATGTAAGGGGTACTTAAGAGGATGTATCCTATCTAAAGATATGATATAATCAAACATTTTTAGTGCGTAGTGAATGGTACCATTGGGAAAGAACATAAAGGTATCTTTAGGATCAACTCACTTTCTTCTTTTTTAAGTTATTGTGATGTTCCCATGGCTAACCGCTAATCAGACCTCCTTGTTACTCTTTAATAAAGATACTTTACTCACTTACTCAGGGTTCTTGGGGAAAGTCTACGAGTGACCTCTAAGTTTGATGGTTAAGGTATCACTTCGTTATATCCTCTAGTGGTGAAGGTTTAAGAGCAACTGCTATTAAATATGCCTTGAGAAAAAGAATGTGGAAATCTTTGCAAAAATGTGGCTAATTATCGCAAGTCATTATTCAATTGATGCTTAGCAGACAACAAGGTTTAAATATAGCAATATTTTGAAGGAAAATAATTCCCTTTATATCTCCTTGAAATTTTCTACTCCCGGTGAAATAAATACCTACAGAAATCTCTAGAATTGTCTATCAACATACTTCAAAATTATTTACATATGTACAGTCGAAAATTCAGAAAATCATTCAAGAACAAGGGGGAACTTCCCCATCTACTAAGGCTAATGCCTTTTCATTTGACATGACCTGTAGAAAATCCTCTTTGGAAATGGGCATGTGATCAAGTTTGAGTCAGTGTCCATTTACTACGAAGGAGACTTGTCCATCATCAATTGTTTTAATTTTCACAGCCTCATTGCCATAAACGGTGACTACCTCATAAGGACCCAACCACTGAGTGATAAGTTTTCCTTAGAATGTTTTAAATCAGGAGTCAAACAAAAAATCCCAATCACCAGGTTGAAAGTGTTCCTTCTTAATAAACTTGTCATGCCACTTACTCCTCTGGTTTTGGACTAATATTGTTCGTTGGATAGCATCTTGCCTAATCTCATCCAACTCATTTAATTGTAGGGCTCGTTGTTTCTAAGCCTCACCTAAGTTTAATCCCAATTCTGCAGCAATATGGAAGGTCCTTACTTGGAATTCTATTGGTATAAGTACTTGTTTTCCATATACTAGCTCATAAGGGGTATGCCCAGTGGTGTTTCTCCAGGTGGTCTGATATGCCCACAAAGCCTCTGGAAGCCTATCGGTCCAATCCCAATGATGCAATTGAAAAATATTGGTTAAGATAGCTTCCATAATGTTGTTTGTGGACTCTACCTGACCATTAGCTTGTTGGTGATATGAAGAAGACTTGCAATGCTTGATCCCATATTTCTCCGTTAATTCTCTCATCATATTGGAAGTGAATTGAGTGCCTTGATCTATAACAATTTGACGAGGAACACCAAAGCAGGTAAAGATGTCTTCATAAATGAATTCGACAACAGATTTTTGGTAGCCCTGAATACTAATTTTGCTTCTACCCACTTGGTCACATAATATGTACAGACCAAAATATAATTTTTCTTACGAGACATGGGTGAAATTGGTCCTACAAAGTCAAGGGCCCATTTCTCGAAAGGCTCTATCATAACTTGGGCACGCAAGGGAATTTAGTTGGTTGATGTGGGTCTTCCTATCCTTTGATAGCTATCGCAACTCCTCGCATGCTTTGCAGCATATTTAAAAATTCTAGGCGAATAGTAACCTAAATGTAACACCTTATATGTTGTGTGTTTGTCAGAAAAATGGCCACCACATGGTCCATCATGACAACTTTGTAGGATTTATGGAATCTCATCTTCTCAGACACATCTACGAATAATCAAGTCTATACCCGTACAAAAAAGGCCATGGCCAACCCAGGAGTAGTTGGCACTTTACGTAATAATTCTATGCTTTTCATGAGGTGACAAATGAGATGGTAACTTCCTAGTAGCCAAATAGTTTGCCATATCTACAAACCATGGGGTATTTACAGAGAGGTAAAAAAGGATCTGGGAAACTATCATCAACGGGAATATCATCATCCTCATTTTTTATGCGTGAAATAAAATCAGCTATCAAATTCTCCTTTCCAGGTCGGTCAAGGATGTATATATTGAAATCTTGTAATAGCAGGAGCCGCATAGTCACTCAGCCATTAGTAATGGGTTTATTCATGAGAAATCTAATGGCAGAGTGATTTGTATGTATAATTACTTTGTAACCTATGATGTAGTGGTGAAACTTATTGATAGCATGAACTACTGCCAAGAATTATTTTTCGGTAACTGTATAGTTTAACTCGACAAGGGACAAGTTCTTGGTCACAAAATAAATGGCATGGGATTGATGGTCTTCTTTCTGCCCTAATACTCCTCCTATTGCAGTATTGGAGGCATCAATAGATATGTGAAATGGAAGATCCCAATTGGGCCCCTAAGAAATGGTGCCATAGACAACTTAGATTTTAGAGTTTCAAAGGTGATTTGACACTACTCAATCCAAAGAAAATCAACATATTTTATTAACAATCCAAACATGGGTGCAGCAATCTTTGTGAAATTTTCAATAAATCGTCGGTAGTATCTAGCATGTCCAAGAAAGCTTCTCACATATTTTTGAGTCTTGCGGGGTGGAAGTCTGATAATGACCTCAATCTTAGCAGGAACGACTTTAATCCCTTCAAATGAAATGTGATGTCCTAGAACCATTCCTTCAGTCAACAACATTTTACATTTTTCATGACTTAAGGACAGGTTCATTTCTTGGCATCTGATACGGACTTTTTCAAAGTTATCTAAGGCTTCCTGGTAAGTATTTCCATATACTATGAAGTCATCCATGTATACTTCCACACAATCATGAATAAGATCAGCAAATATCCCTAGTATTTCTCGTTGAAATGTGGCAGGAGCATTACACAATCCAAATGGTAAGACCCTATAGGCATAGGTGCCCCAAGGAAAAGTGAAGGTAGTCTTATCTTGATCCTCGGGTGCTATGAGAATTTGATTATACCCGCTATATCCATCTAAAAAGTAGAATTATTTCTTTCTTGACAGGGCATCCAAGACTTGGTCAATGAAAGGAAGAGGAAAATAAACCTTCAGAGTGGCCTTGTTAAGCTCCCGGAAATTGACACAAATTCTCCATTTTCCGGTTACTTTATTTGGAGCCACTACAAGCGGGGATACCCATTTACTATCGGAGATGGGATAAATAAATACAGCATTCAATAACTTTTGTATATCCTCTTTTACTATATCCTTGATTGTCAGGTTCATTCTTCTTTGGCGTTGCCTAACAGGTGTTACTTCCCCCTGGGTATATATGTGATGGATTCATGTGTCAGGGTGTATACCCTTCATGTAAGTGTATTCCCAGCCGAATTCCCCTGATTGTTCTTTAAGGATACTTACTAATTGCTTTTGTTATTTTGCATCTAGCCCGAAATTTATATGTATAAATTTCCCTGGACTAATCCCATAGGGAATGGTCTAAGATGTGGCAAACTCGTCTATATTGAAGATAAAATATGTTGAATAAAAAATCGACGAGTCCAAATGTTCCTAAAATTATTCCCAAAACATGTACTCAAATTGGGGAAATGATTGTGGAAAATCAACACACGTGATAACAGAAATAAATTGGTTTAGCACATTTTCCATTGTGTGCTCCTAAAGTGCCCAAGAATGATCACTTGGAAACATGGGTTCCTCCCAGTCCTCATTTTCGTATGGGAATTCAAGCCACCATAGATTCTCCATGATAGGTTGAGTTGGTGGATATATGGTGATCTTCTCTATAGAGAGTCCATTTGAGATGGTCATTTCTCCCTCTCTACAGCCAATAAATGCATTGGTTGTGGCTAACCAAGGTCTTCCAAAAAGAATGGGATTCCCTTTGGTAGATCCTTTGAGTGGATGACAAGAAACTCTATTGGGTACTCCCATGAGGCTAAAATAACTATGATATCATCCAAAATTCCTTCAGGGATAACCTTTGTCTTATCTGCTAATTCCAAAATAGTTGGGGTAGGTCTAAGAAGAGGTTTTAGTTGTAATTCCTCCAAGGTAGTAACATTCATAACATTGATGGTTGCCCCTAGGTCTATGAGAGTGTTTCTGATGGAAACTTCATTAATGGTTATGGTCACTATGGGGTTCCCTCAGTTCCCATATTTTTCGACCTTAGGTTTCTCTAATATGTACTCAGAAAATTCTCCTATCAAATGTACTGTTAGAGGATTCTTCTGCTTCCTTCCTGACTTCTTAATACACAATTCTTTGACCACCTTACTGTATATTGGAATATCCTTAATAGCTAGTAGCAAGGGAATTTTGACACAAATATTCTTCAATTCATTCAAGATGTCAAATTCTGGTCGGGTGGTAGGTTTCTCGATTACTAATCTTTCTAGATAAGGAGGGGATTTCGTAATTTGTGAAGGTTCATTTTGGGGAAGCTTGGGTTCTTGGTCCTTAGGAATAATAACATCTTCCCACCTAGTTTCATACATGGGTTTCTTGGGGGTTTCTTCTTCTTCCTCTCGGATGACTATTGAAGGCCTATGCCTGTCCAGAACATTTCCTAACCTTAGTTGAATCTCCTGCAGTGGAACAGGAGAAATAACATACGTCGGGGAGGCTTGCATCTCAACATTGTGAAGGGGTTGAGTGGGTTTATTATTGGGATTGGGCACTGGTTGTGCCGGTAATAATGTCGGTCTTGGGGAGATTTCATTCTGGTATTGTTTCGGTTGTTGTGGAATAGGAGGTAAAGGTGGTGGAACAAAACCTGGCAAAAGTTGTGGGATGTTCGGTGGAAACTGAGAGTAAGAATGGTTGGGCATAGGGACAGGTGGATCTTGAGGGTTCCCTTGGTTATGTCCTCCTCTCCATCCTTTAATCCAAGGATGGGGATACTGTGTATACCAGTTTTTCCAACTTGGTGAGTTCCACTGTTGTGGTTGTTGGTAATAGGAAGGAACTTGCAGTTGCAAATCCAGGTATCTAAGATGATTCCTAGGTTGCCATGGCCTCCTAGGTGCATAAGAGGACTCCTTGGGATCCCCACCTCTATATATGGCTAATAAAACAAGAAATGATGGGCACCTTTCAATTGAGTGGTCCTAGGTGCAGAAGCCACAAACTGAAATATTATCTAATGGGCATTCCCTTGAGGAAAGCTTCCTCCTGCATATTGGGAAAAATATGCTCATTGTTTCATTTTCCTCCTCCTGTTTCTTTTTTAATCTTTAGGGTGTCCAACTAAGAACCTATTGTGCTTAATATATCCATTTTGAAATTATCTAAGAGGTTCCCTATCTCTACCTTTATGATACCACCTGAACTAACTGGTTTTAAGTTTCTACTATAAGGATCTCGAACATTCTTCCCTGTTTTAGCTCTACTCCTCGAATGATTCTTACACATTTCATAGATTTTGGTAAATGGTTTATGGGAGATGTCCCTGATGCCATTAGGTTAAGTATATCTAGGTATTCCTCATAAATTCCTTTAAGAAAAAAATCCCTGACTGCGTCATCTAGAAGGTCATGGTATTTTGATTTTGTGAGATATAAGCAAACCGCTCCATATAATCCTTGAGATTATCGTCCTCTAACTGTTGGATTTTGAAAATATCATTCTGAGAATCCTTGGACTTGCAGTAGTCTTGGTATTTCTTAAGAAATATATCTTTCATGGCTTCCCAAGAGCTAATACTGGACTCTCCCAACACCATGAACCATCTTAGTGCAGAGTCCTTGAGGGTGGCAGGAAAAAGTTTTAGTTTATGGGCATCTTGTAAGTAATTGTAGCTCGTACACAAGATGTCGAACTCAAATAGGAAGGTATCCGAGTCTTCACTTATTTTACCGTAAAAGGTGGGAAGTGCCAAGAGGGGAATATTTTTTATATTGACATTATGTTCAGTGTCCAAAATTGGAAACCTGAAGGTGGTGATCCTCCTGATCATCCATACTGGTTTGGTTTCCAAAAAGAGAGTACCTAGATGGTTTTATCCTTGAATATAACAAGGTATCCCAAGGTTCTTTTCTAAGAAAGGTATCTCTTTGATGGGAAGGTCTTCATATTGCTTGGATGTCTGGGACTCTACTCGAGCCGGTTGAGACTATTGGTGCCAAAGTTTATGTTTCAACTTGGGAAACAATTATATTGGTTGAACTACCAAATGAAGTATTCACCTTTTCAGGATCTATTATGTCTACAAAGTTAGGGTCTCCTGATGGTGGTGAAAAAACAAAGGTTGTGTTGGTTGGTTCTACGGAAGGCTCAAGTGGTCTTCCCTCCTATCCCGCTATTATTGATGCTTCAATTTTTTGTTCTATAGTGCTCCCTATTTTGGTCTCTTCAGAGACTGCTTTAGCTCTTTGGGTTGAGCTAACCCCTACTTTTCAGTATCAATCTGTGGATTTTATGAGTGGAGTGTTCTTTCCCCCAAAAAGGTCAGAAGGAACCTTGGTCAAAAAGTTTCATTTAGTTTTAATGTATCGTCCCTTTGGGTCCCTAGGTTTGTTCATGAAAGCAAACAAAAAGAAAAAATGCCATTGGGTTTGGGGGAACCTGCTATAACAGATGCACGGGTTCTTACCTCTCATCTTAAAGTCCCCCTGCCACCAAACTAATGCTAAGGTTCAGAAATGATCTATCTCCTAACTATTTCCTACCTCAAGACAACTCCTCGGCAACGGTGCCAAAAATGATGGGTGTTCTATATGCACTAAATCCCTTGATTAAATTGTCAACCCGGGGTAAGTAAACTTATGTTTGTAGCATTGTATGTGCCAAGGCAGAAAAGCTAGAGGAAGTATTGTCTATCTAAGGAGATGGTCTATCTAAGGATTAATCTATTTAAGCAATGACTCTTTCATTTTTATCAATTAGCAAACCCTATTAATGAACTTGAACTATTTACCCTAAGTAGATTTAAACAATGCATCGATGGATTATTCCTAAAGAAGCAAAACAAACCCTACTTTGAACAAGTTAATCTATTCAATCTAAATAACAACAGTAAGTAAATTATTTTGATATTTTATCTTTAAGAAAATAAACAATCAAACAACTAACCTATCAAAACTACTCAGCAAGTAGACTCATCAAAACTATTCATCAAGTAAACTCTATTCTCAAAACAAAACTCATAATCATTTCTATTCTGCAAAGGAGAAATCTTAACCTACTTAATCAAAAGCATCATGATTGTATTCAGAAATTAATCAAAACTATTCTTAATCTACAATAACAGGAAATTCAAATATGATGATTATGTATTCGATGCCTAATAACATAACAATGACATCTGATTATTAACGATAGCTCAAGAAGGATTAATTCAATGTTGACTTCTACAAAGAAATTAAAAGTATGAATCAAGCAATCTAACGAAAGCTTTTCCATCATAGAAGAAACATTAAATATCCTGAAAATCCATGTGATCTCTAAATTTCATGCATTAATTATCGATGATAAGAAAACACTATGATATTAATTTAAATGCACTTTTATACTAACTCAAATAAATTTGCAAGATTATAAACTCATAACTAAAAGCTTAATTCAAATCCAAACTTCTAATTAAAACTGCAATTCAAATCTAGAACTAAGATTTCATAAATTAAAGTAAGCTAATCCTATTATTAAAAACTCATATTTCAAACTAAAATGCTTATAAAAACATAATCCAAAACAATATCTAAAACTGGAATTTCATAATTAAATTGGGCTTAATCCTATCTTTAAAAACTCAAATTTCAAACTAACATGCTTGTAAAAACATAATCCAAATTCTAATTCTATCCTAGCACACTAAAACAAGATTGATAAACAAAATAGATTCATGAAAGCATAACTTGAACTGAGAATTAAATCAACTAATAAAACTTGCAATTATTGATCCATCGAAACTTGCAAAAAGAAGCTTTGTCTTAAACTAATACTTTGTTCTAAATACTACTCTATTTTAACCTGCAGAAATCAATTTAACACTTTAACACACCATCTGAGTTAGTAGCTTGCAAGCCATTCACTAAGAAATAAAAGACACATCATAATAAATAACTATCTCCTACAAGCAACCTGCAAAAGAGGAATTAGACAATTAAATGATGAACAGCAAACATAGTGTGAAAACTACAAAATACATATAACAGCGAAGGGCCCCCCAGCAGGTCGTGGCTATTCCTCAGCAGCAAATCACAGCTTAAATCAACACAATTCCATCATTAACTTAAAAAATGCAGTCTGAAAATAAGTTTGCAGAGATGTCTCAATTACACAATAAAAATCTTCTTGAAATTCTTGTCTTTGGTTTGGCCACTACTAGTGGTATTTATAATTATTACAGTTCGACAGGTTGACCACTAGAAGGGTTGACCTCCTCTAAAAATGGTAATTTCCATTAAATGCGCTCTAACAGTCTTTGGCTTCTAGAAACTGAACGAGCCACTCAACGATTAGCATAACTGCTTAATCTGAGATGTCAAGATCTTAGTAGTTGGAGGCCACGAGGGGGTAAAAAACCCAGTTCGTTGATTCGCCCAGCACAGGTCACCAATACGCCAACCGCCAACTCCCCTACACTCCCAGTGTTGGATCGCGTGCCAAATGAAGTGTCGGATGAAGTACCAGATCGAGTGTTGGATGAAGTGCCAAACAAGCTACTGGATGGAAAATTGGATTGTGAATCCTCCCTATGACACACAAATCACACATTATATCCTCATAATCATCAAATCGAACTGAATCTAACTCAAAACCATTGCAAAACATCAATTGTGCATACATGTTATAAATCCATGATGAATTGAAACAAAATCCTTCAAAAACTTCTTCAAAATGGTTACTAACACATATAATACCGGTGCAAAAAGGATTCAATCATCACTACAAAACAATCAAAACACGAGCCCAACAACAAGTCACAAATTTATTAAAGACAAAGACCAGATTCCACCATTTCTCCCTTAGAAAGTTAACTAGCATACATTTAATGTCATAACTTGAGATTTTGGAAGACATCAATTGTTTACATGGGATATCCTTCACTCAAGTGTTCTTGAACCATTTTTCTTTGTCCAAAGGTAATCATGTAGCTTGGGCGATGAGGTATTCTTCTAATATCGATTCTACATCCCCTGCTCTGGCCCTTTTTCCATCAAAATACCGAGCAAAAACCCTTTCCACTTGAACATTATGACCTTTAAAGGACTGAATAAAATTTACCCAACCCACCGCTTGTATCATACCCACAATAGCATCGTAAGCTTATAGAATTGCATGCCCATTCGGCTCTATTATAACTACGGCTTCCATGACAAACAAGGTGAGAAAAAGGAGTCACGTAGAGAGGGTAATATTATCAGAGGTATGAACAAAATTTGTGATATTATATAGCAATGATTATCGAGATGAGGAGAAATGACATGAACTAGCATGATGGTTGGTTTAATTAGTTTAGGAAATGGATGCGGGAACAATCCTGCAAAACTCATAAATCATTGATTTCTCAAGGGGCGACCGGCATGTCTCGGGATAGGAGAGTTTGGGAAGAGTTGACCCATGCCTTCCTACAAATTCGCCACAAACTAGTGAAACCCTAAGTGTTGGACGAAACACGATTTTGTATGAGTTATGATCAGACTCATTTAATCATAGTTTTAAAGTGTTGTAAAATGGAAACATTTTCCAAGTGAAAGGTACCACAATTTCAATACCTTTGATATAATCCTTATACAATGTGATTGATAAAGCTGTTAAGATCTCAGACACAACCAATGGAACCTATTCAAAACAATAAGTCTTAGGTCATGTCGTATAAGGAGCATGCAACTTATGATAAAGTGAAGAATATCACTTTGATTCTTTTCTAAAGTGGAAATATTCCTTATAATCCTTAACATAATCTGTTATTTAGGATAATGAGTTATAAATGAGAGTTAAACAAAAGTATTGTAATACGCATTCCTGATTAAGCCAAGGTTTGAGAGATGGTCCAGGTTTTCCTTCAATGGATCAAAGTGAAATATAATAAAATTGGATTTCAACAATGTTATGCAATCAAGCAAACTTGATGAAAAAAGTTTCTTAATTTCATGCTTTCAATCATGAAATTAAGAATGGTTACGATTTGAATCACATCAAAGAGAACTACATGTAAATGAGGATTTTGATGAGCCAATATCAAAATGTTCAGATAGAAATATTGAAAATCACTAAACAACCAGCACAATATATCTATAGTGGAATTTGATAAATCATTCTGACAAAATTGTATATATAGAATTGTATAGTGAGAAGTGATTTATAAGAGTAACTTTTTGTTTTGACTTCAAAACAAAAGGATGTTGGTTGGGAGGCCAACAGGTCACAATTTCTTTCTGTATTTAAATTATCTACTTGGTTTGATATAGATTGGTTCTTAATTTTTCAGGACAACCCTGTCCTCGGTATGACTACCATCACTACAACATTCTTGACATTAATTACAATATACTCAACATTATCTTATGGATATGTCTATTGTGATGGTTCCAATTATTGATATTCTTCCTCTTCGCAGTCAATGTAGAATAATTTATCCTCAACGCATTTATTCCCTTTACTATACTTATTGTCACAATTGAAACATAGTCCCTTTTCTCTTCTTTCATCCATTTGTTGAGGTGTCAACCTTGCTGGTTTAGGAGATGGAACATGGTGCTCTCTATAGTTATCAGTGACCACCCTTCTAGTATCCATATTTGTGTTTCCCACTTTCCTTGACATAATGAAATCTTTCTCTAGGGATTTAGGTTTGAAGAGACGCAGCTCATGTTGAATGTTCTCCTTTAAAGTTCCCATAAATAGATCTAACAAATTATCCTCGGGAGTGTTCTTTACCCTAAGACTAAGCTTTTGGAATTGTTGAATGTACTTTGTAATTGGACCTTTTGTCGAATATTTATCAATTGAATAAAGAATGTATTATATACCCATAATTTGATATCAATTCATCCGTAAAAATGGACCAATAGATAATAGAATTTGTTTTTCATTTAAAAAGACATTGATCCCACACAAATTGATCATTTTTTAAATACAAGGATGCAATAGATACCTTTTGTAATGTGGGTGTTTGGTGTAGATCAAAGAATTTATCCATCTCGAATATCCTTGTTAGCGGATCTTTACCATCAAACTTCCTCATATCGATCTTTAGAATGAAGTGATTCCTTGGTGCTGACATAAATCCTTGATGATGTGGATCTTGGAGTAATGAACGATTTTGAATTTGAGATTTAGTATTTGTTCTCTCCAAATGTGATAAAATACTCCCCATATGTGATCAAATCTCAACACCATTATTCTCCTTATTTTCATGATTTCCTTGGATCTCCATATCCACGTTAGGGATCCTCTCTAAGAGAATGGTTTCTAGGGTCTTGATTGATTTTTAAATTTCTTCCTTATTTTCATTCATGGATTTTTTCATTTCTCATCTTCTTTTCCATTTGGTACCTAGTTGCATCCATCTTATTTTCCATATGTTGTCACACACCCCTATGGCATAATAGATTTTTTTTTCGCCTTTTCTTGAGGAACAAACTCCCTGAAACCCTGCGGGGCTTAGCACAGGCTGCAGACACCACCTCTACCTCGACAGAGTCTCTATGCGACCTGCCGGTCTTAAGGATCGTTCAGTTTCTTTTATGAGCCGAAGCGGCTTCTTTTGATTCCCAGCTGGAATCTCCTTCCAATTGATACACGGGTCCTTTCGGAAGCTCCCCTGTGCAAGCAGCACTAGGTGCGAGCTCCACCCTCTCCAAGTGACCACAGTGCTATGACTAAGGCCTAACCCCAAAAGGTACTTGTCACAATTCGCAATCTCACAAGTTCATGAGTTGCAACTCCTGACTCTTCCTTCCCAATCTCGCGATATCCGAGATCACGAAATGGGTATAGCTTCCTTCTGTCAGCACCTTTGGAGCGTGACCGCCGGCTAGGCTAAGTGCTAGCACCTCTCACTACTCGCCACTTCGCGAGTTTCAACGTCGAGCTCCCATGCTCTCATCTCGCAAATCTCTGAGACGCGAGAGGTCAATGGAGTGTTGACTCCTTTATTTGTCAGCGCCCTCCACACGTAACTGTAGGCTAGGGATTAAATACCGGTGCCTCTCGCAACTCGCACCTTCACGAGTTCGTGGGTTGAGCTCTCATGCCCTCCTGTTGCGATCTCCCAAGACGCGACAAGTCAATGCTGGGTTGACTCCTTCCTTGACGCTTTTTGCTATTCGCAACCTCGCAAGTTGAAGCGTCGAGCCTTCGCGCTCTTATCTAACGAATCCCTGAGATGCGAGAAATCAACGGAGCATTGACTCCCTTCTCTAGGCGACGCGTATCCACCTGTCAACCACGTGGGCCCCACCTTGGGGTTCTGCCACGTGTCCACACCCATGCCTCGGCTCTGGGCACTTTGTGACTTCTGCAGTCGAGATGAGGTCCACTCAACCTCCGATCCTCCGAATGAGTGATACGCGTGGTGAGGCTCTGATCCAACGGTCATCCGCGTCCTGGATTCTACAACTGTTGCCGCTCCTCGCGATTTCGCGACTTCGCGACTTGGAGCACCCAACTCTTGGGCTCTCACCTTGTGAATTTCTAAGTTCGCAAGATCCCTCGATCTCTGCCACCTGTCCTCCTCAGATGGATGGTCCTGATCCTCTCGCGACTTCGCTACTCGTGAAGTCGAAAGACTTCCTTCTCTAGCTTCCGATGTCTGAATCCCCGATAGAGAGGATCCCGCGACACGTGTCCGCTCTCATACGAACGGCTCAGATTTCCTCGGGACTTCGCTACTCGTGATTTCTAATGTTGAGTGCCCGGACTCTCATCCTCTGAACTCCCAAACGTTGAATTCCTGATACGACACTCCTTCGGGGATTTCGCTCTGCTGCTCTTCGCGTGAGGTTTTAAACCTCATGCAACTCTCAACAGATCCAACGGCTGTCAGGTTTTCGAACTAAGATCTGACGACTCAAATCTGTGCCACATTGTGCACACTCCCATTTCTCCCTGGACGTGGAAAAACCAACGGTCCAGATGCTCCCATAGACCTTGGGGATCTACGGTCCCGATTCCTTCGCTACTCAAGAAGATAAAGGAAAAAGGGGTTAAGGCATTTAACGCCCTCTTGTATTCCTCCAATCTAATGGTCGTGAATGACAGCAAATCTTCCGACAGGATCTCATCCGTCGATCGACACTTATCCCAACGCTGCCATTTCAGGACTTCAAGAGGACCATTCTTCCTCGTACCAGGTTGCTAAGGCTTGTGTTTTCGAATCCTTTTCCAGGTTCTTGGTGAGCTATCTCAGAAGGGTGTCTCTATGGGGAGATCTATCCAGGGTATTACATGAGACGGATAAGGGTATAGATTTCCCGAGAACAGACTTGAAGTCTGAATTAATTCAATATGCGTATAAATAGCGACTTATAAAACATAAGCCATACATAGTCTTTCCCTTATAAGTGTGCAACCACCATTTATAAATCAAAGCACTACACAGGCAGTCTTATACTCAAACCATTCATAAAACTGCATACACTGTGAGCATACATGTGAATTTCTGAGTTCGCAAGATCCCTCGATCTCTGCCACCTGTCCTCCTCAGATGGATGGTCCTGATCCTCTCGTGACTTCGCTACTCGTGAAGTCGAAAGACTTCCTTCTCTAGCTTCCGGTGTCTGAATCCCCGATAGAGAGGATCCCGCGACACGTGTCCGCTCTCATACGAACGGCTCAAATTTCCTCGGGACTTCGCTACTCGTGATTTCTAATGTTGAGTGCCCGGACTCTCATCCTCTGAACTCGCAAACGTTGAATTCCTGATACGACACTCCTTCGGGGATTTCGCTCTGCTGCTCTTCGCGTGAGGTTTTAAACCTCATGCAACTCTCAACAGATCCAACAGCTGTCAGGTTTTCGAACTAAGATCTGACGACTCAAATCTGTGCCACGTTGTGCACTCTCCCATTTCTCCCTGGACGTGGAAAAACCAACGGTCCAGATGCTCCCATAGACCTTGGGGATCTACGGTCCCGATTCCTTCGCTACTCATGAAGATAAAGAAAAAAGGGGTTAAGGCATTTAACGCCCTCTTGTATTCCTCCAATCTAATGGTCGTGAATGACAGCAAATCTTCCGACAGGATCTCATCCGTCGATCGACACTTATCCCTACGCTGCCATTTCAGGACTTCAAGAGGACCATTCTTCCTCGTACCAGGTTGCTAAGGCTTGTGTTTTCGAATCCTTTTCCAGGTTCTTGGTGAGCTATCTCAGAAGGGTGTCTCTATGGGGAGATCTATCCAGGGTATTACCTGAGACGGATAAGGGTATAGATTTCCCGAGAACAGACTTGAAGTCTGAATTAATTCAATATGCGTATAAATAGCGACTTATAAAACATAAGCCATACATAGTCTTTCCCTTATAAGTGTGCAACCACCATTTCTAAATCAAAACACTACACAGGCAGTCTTATACTCAAACCATTCATAAAACTGCATAGACTGTGATCATACATGTCAGCATATAAATTTCAAGATGCAATATGTAAAACACTTATCAGAAATAACACCAGATGTAATTGCGACTGCTGAGAGGGGTGCTTGTTTCCACCCAACCGTAGGCTCAACGATTCCGGTAGGATTTACCACTAGCCACCCCCGAGATGAGACCGCGATGCTGTGAGACTGCGTCTCTATTTTCCAGTGACCGAGAACGAGGGTTACTCTCCCCCTTCTCTACTATCACTCCCTCTATATTTTCCAGAGTTCTCCTCTTTCCCTCACGTCTGCCCCCTTCTTGCTTCTCCCTCACGCCTTTTTCCTCTTGCGAGGTTGCATGTGGTGTGATTTCCCTCGCACTGGTCAGGCTTGACAGCTCTACGAATGGGCGGTTCACCCCCCCCCATCCCTCATTACTCATGAGGAGCCCTTTACCTGCCAATCCTGACGAGTCATTTAATTCAGGGCCAGCGAGCCTCTCTTGGTTCTCCGGGCTAGTGAAGTCCAAATACGGTATTGGTTTTGGTGGAAGTTAACGCCACCTTTCCAGGTGCCTTCCACCACCTTTCTTCATCCATCGTGGTCTCTTTTTCAGCATATCCCCTCTCAGCGGTCTTGCA
>ML815856.1:91926-116745 GCA_009831015.1 Picea engelmannii | reverse complement strand
GTCAAGTAATAAATTTGACATAATTTGGTATGATTACTCTGTCAATAGATTAATGAGAGGATAATTAGTAATTAATATTCCTTTAAATAAAATTATTTCAAACTTCAAAGCATTTTTCCATTAACATCCAGAACCTTCACATTCAGCATTTTGAACTCACATATTTTTACTTCTCACGGGAGGGTTAACATCAACATTTTGAAATCATGGCACCACATAAAGGAGGAAAGAAGCAAGATTCATTTACTGAGGAATCAAACCCAAATGCAGACATTCTTTCAAATACTACCACTCAATTGATGTATTTAATTAAATCATAGACACAAGTTTATGACATTTTAGAGCAGGAAATTTCTCTTTGTTCTGATGATTCAGCTGAAGAAGGAGATGAGTCATTTTCATCCAAGTTAAGTTAGGTAGCTAAGTCATAACTTCACAGAATTCGCTTTAATTTTAAGGGAAAGAAAAGCTACAACATTAGTTGGAATGCAAGATGATGCTATCAAAATTGAATCTAATATGATGGCATCACAAATACTGAAAACAAAGGTTGAGATGGGAATAAGAGAACCTAGAAGATTTAAAGAAAAAGCAAGACCCTCCAGTACTGGGAAAAACACACGAGAGGAAAAAATGGATGAGAAGGATAAAATCATTAAAGATTTATCAAACAAAATTTCCAGGATGGAAATTGAGAAATCCAAACCTGACCCATATGTTAGAAATCAAAATCAATTCAGGAGAAACCTCAATACAAACCCTCAGATTCAACAGAGGAAAATCAAGAATGAGGAACAAAAGATTCAGGCCCCTTTTAAAACAGAAAATATTATATAGGGAGATGATGTTCAAGACTATGATTAATTATATGAGGATATAAACAATCTCATTGATGATGATTTTGAACCACATTTAACTCAACAATACTATGAAAAATCTTTAAATCTTTGATCATTATTTGTTGAGAAAAATATCAATAACTTGGGAGACTCTACAATAAAATATAAGGATCTTGTTGATTCAATAATGGTTGAGCTTTATAATAAATATGATTTGAGGCCAAGAGAAAATACTTTCAATACCAATCCACCAAAAAATCTCTTGGCATGAAATAAAGCAAATGAAGCGGTAATTTCAACATCACCTACTGAAGTACAAGCTACTCAAATAAAGAAAGTTGAAACTAAAGCAACGCAAACTAAAATGCTGGAAAACAAAGAAGTCGAAGTTCAAATCAAAGAATCAGAAAAGTCAGTTGGCATGTTCAATCTTGAGAATGAATTGAATAAGATTAAAATTTCATTCCATTTGGTTGAACTTGCCAGAAATCTGGTTTATAAGAAGTAGATTTCAAAGGTAATTAATTTTTCAAATACAGAATGTCAAGTTGATGTTCTTAACTTGCAAGATGAGAAACCAACAATTATGTTTGGACCACATATTGAAAATGAAAAAGACTCAGTGGATCCATTTTATATCACTCTTACTGTGCATGACCACTTGTTACATTATTGTATGCTAGATTCAGGTGCTCCACATAATTTGATGTCGAAAATAATAATGGAGAAATTGGGCTTGCAAATTACCAGACCTTATCAAGATTTATAATCCTTTGATTCCAGAAAGGTTAAGTGTATGGGTATGATTAAATATTTAGTTGTAAATCTAGCTCAAATTACAGTTAAAAGTATTCTTATGGATGTTATAGTATTTGATGTTCCTGAAAAATATGGCATGCTTTTATCAAGATCTTGGGGTGCAAAGTTGGACATGACATATGCTACTATTCTGATTTTTGGTGTAGAGTTTACCAAATTGTATAGATAAATTAGAATGGCCTATATAGTAAGTGATCCTCAAAATCCTAATAATTATCCAGTCTATGTTGTTGATTAGGATTTAGGAAATTGTATTTTATCCATGGATGATGATTTTCAAGTTTGTACAGAAAATGAAAATACAAAAATAGAAGCTCCAAAGGAAAATGTAAATATTAGAGATGGGATGTGGAAAATGTTTTTCATTGGTGCCTCATATTGGGAAGGAGCAGGAGATGGAGTACTATTTGTGGCACCAAAGGATGAGTATTACATCCCTTTTTCTTATAGATTACAATTTGACATTGATTACACGAATAATGTATGTGAATACGAAGCTTTAATTTTAGGATTAGAAGATGCTAGAAAATTAAAAATTAAACATTTGATAGTTTATGGGGATGTGGAACTTATTGTAAAATAGATCAGACATCTATATTAAGCTAATAATCCTAGAATGAGGTCTTATAGAAATTGTGCATGGGATCTGATTGAAAACTTTTTCTTATCTTTCAACATTCACGTTATTCCCAGATTGCATAATCAACAAGTAGATTCATTAGGTAAAGTTGCAGCTAACTTCATACCACCTATTGTTCTCAAATTGAAGTATCATATTGACATGAGACATAAACCTTCAATTCCAAACAATGTTCACTATTGGAAAAATTTTGAAGATGATGAACAAATAAAACATTTTTTGGAGATGATAGATGATTTTTTTTAAACACATATAGATCAAGAAAATCAAAATGATCCAGTTTGGATTATGCAAGAAGGATAAAATCTAGAGAAATTCAAAGATAGAATTGCAAATCACATAATTCTCTTGCTAACAAATAATCAAATTCCAAAGGGTCTTATTCTGTTAGAAATATTGTTCGACCAAAATGATATACCTTTAAAATCTACCTTGCAACCTCACCCTGAAGAGGTTGAAGATTGTAATGTGGGATCAAATGAAAATCCAAAAATGGTCAAGTTGTCTAAATATCTTCCAACTGATCTGAAGAGTAAATATGTTGAATTACTCAAAGGGTATAAAGATGTTTTTGCATGGTCCTATGAAGACTTAAAAACTTATGATACTTTTGTTATCAAGCATAAGATTCCATTAAAACCACGTATTAAGCCTTTCAAGCAAAATCTTAGACAAATAAATCATATTCTCTTGCCAGTAATAGAAAGGGAGGTCAAAAAGCTTCTTGATGCAAAAATCATTGTACCTCTTAGATACTTTGAATGGGTAGCCAATTTGGTTCCTATCAGAAAGAAGAATGGAGAGATAAGATTGTGTGTTGATTTTAGAAATTTGAATCGATCTTCTTTAAAAAAACAATTACCCCCTTCCCAAAATGGATCATGTTCTTGAAAATGTGGTTGGGGAAAATAGGATTTCTATGATTGATGGATTTTTGGGGTATAATCAAGTAGTTGTGAATGAAAATGATAAATAAAAAACTGTGTTTACTACTCCATGGGGAATATTTATGTATGACAAAATGCCTTTTGGATTGATGAATGCAGGTGCAACTTTTCAAAGAGCAATGGATATATAATTTGTTGGCGAAAAAGATAAATTTGTTGTTATTTATCTAGATGATATGATTGTCTTTTCTAATTCTAATACAAAACACTTGGTACATCTTAGACAAACATTCGACAAGTGTGGAAAATTTGGTTTGTCTTTGAACCCTAAGAAATCTCATTTTTCCATGTAATAAGGTAAGTTTTTAGGACATATTGTATCGAAAGATGGAATCAAAGTAGATCCAAAAATATTTGAAGCTATTGATTAGATCAGTAGTCCTAGAAATAAAAAAGAAATTTAATCATTTTTAGGAAGAATTAATTTCTTAAGGAGATTTATTCCAAATTTCGTTGAAATTATCAAATTGATCACAAATATGTTGAAGAAGGATAATGAGTTGAAATGGACAATGGATTCTAAGGCATATTTCCAACGAGTCAAGAAATCTATAGGAGAAGCATCGGTGTTGGTAAGTCTTGATTATACAAAGGAGTTTTTAATCGTCTCCTTTACATCTGAATATACTATTGTAGCAGTGCTCCTTCGGAAAAATGATGAAGGATTTGAACAACCTATTTCCTTTTTTAGTAAAAATATGACATTCTAGAGAAACATGCTTATGTTATGGTAAAGGCACTCAAGTCTTTCTAGATATATGTTTTACATTTAAGAATAATTGCATATGTACCTATTAGCAAAATCAAAGATATCCTAATTCAACCTGATAGTGATGGAAGAAGGGAAAAATGGTTGGTGAAAATTCAAGAATATGATTTGGAAGTCAAACTAACCAAACTGGTAAAAGGACAGAGTCTGGAAAAATTACATGTTGAATCAAATTCCATAGCCCTGAGAATAAATCATTTTGAGTCTGAAAGTTCTCTCCCACACATTGAAGAAATTGATGATCAAATGCCAACAATTCAAATTGATGACAAATTGTCTTCCTCTTCTTGGTATAAAAATATAGTGTCATTCCTTCTTACTCTTCAATGTTCTGCTGACATGACTCCTTCCAAGGAAAGAACCTTAAAATTATAGGCAATTAAATATTGCATTATCAATACTAAGTTATACTAGAAGGATCCTTTGGGTTTCTTATTATGTTTCCTTACAGAATCTAAAACAGAAGGTGTCATTAATGAATTTCATAGAGTATGTGGAGGACACCATGCTTGGAGAGAAACAACTTATAAAATTTTAAGGGCGGGTTATTATTGGATAAGGTTATTCATTGACGTAAATGCAAGGGTCGGAGCTTTCAAGTCATGCAAAATTTTTACTCGAAAGCAAAATCTCCTTGTCTTACCTTTAGTTCCTATTAAATTTGAAGCTCCTTTCCAACGATGGGGTCTAGATTTTATCGGAGAGATCCATCCACAATCAAGTGCCCAACATAGATGGATTTTAACTTCTACTGATTACTTTACTAAATGGGTAGAAGTTATTCCAACTTGTAATGCTATAGATTTAGTAGTAATAAATTTTCTGGAAGAGGACATTCTTGCAAGGTTTGGTTGTCCAAGAAAAATAGTCACATATAATGCACAAGCTTTCAAATCTATTTCTATGATAAATTTTGGTCAAAAATATAATATCATTTTGGGCCATTCCACGGATTATTATCCTCGGTGAAATGGGTTGGAAGAGTCATCTAACAAAAGTTTAATGATGATAATTAAAAAGGTTTTGACAGAAAATAAGAAACCTTGGCATATACATTTAAAATATGCTCTATGGGAAAACAGAATTGGCACCAAGAAATCTATAGGTAAGTCTCCTTTCCAATTAGTTTATGGAACAAATGCTATTCTTCCTATTAATCTTGCTCTTCCTGTGATGAAACTCTAGCAGGATGCTAATGAAGAACCAAATGATTTGACGACAAGAATAAATCCAACAATTGAAGTCCAACAGAATAGAAGAGAAGTGGATGATAAGCTTCAGAAATACCAAGACAATATGAAATCCATCTTTGATAAGAAATCCAAAGACAAGGATTTTCTTTATGGAGATTTAGTCTTGAAGTGGGAGGCCAGAAAAGAAGACGTTGGGAGACATGGAAAATTTGACCATCTATGGTTTGGTCCTTTCAAAATTGCAACAACTGAAGGAAGAAATTCATTCTCTCTTGAAATTTTAAATGGAGAAATTATCGAGGCCCCTATCAATGGAAGGTTTTTAAAACATTTTATGCAGTAGTTTACTTTTTAGTTTCCATTGTATATACCAGATTGGATTGGATTTACATTGGAAAAAAAATTATTTCTTTTTCTTTTTCAAAAGTTATTTAAGTATTTTTGAAATGATAAATTTATGTAAATATTTTCATCAAAATAATGGTTTCAATTTTATTTCAAGAAAAATAAAAAGAAAATATATATTTTTTTCTACAAAATATCAATCACCTTTTACTTTTCAAGAATAAAATTCACTCAGTAGTTAATAAAACAATATTCCTCTTGACAAAAATAGTTGAAAATTTCAGAGAATACGACCGTCAAAACATAATAACGGTATTTGAATACAAAAGTTCAGAGATTATATGTTCAAAACTTGATATTTTGTACATATGATACCTATCTCTCTTCTTAGCTTTGTCAAATTTTTCATGGTTTCAAAAAACAAAAAAACAAAGTAGATATGGAAGACTACTAATGACTACTGATATGAAATACATATTCCTTATTTTTTACTTCCTTTACTTCCACAGAATCATCTAACTGTAGAAATTATACTTTTTCCTGAAGGGCCAATGATCAAGATTCGTCAACATTATGACGATCTACTAGAGGTGAATGTTCTTTAAGAAAAGGAGATGATGTTGAAGAAACTCGAGACCCATCTGATTCCACAGTAATTTTCATGGGAGATTGTCGTCTGTGCAAAAATGTCAACTGTTGGCGATGAGAACTTAAACGAATTGTGTTTTGACTCACAACTCTTGTTACCGTCGCCATTTCCTCTTGATGTCATAGTTTTTGAGATTGAATTTGTTGATGGTTGAAAATTTGAATTTTGGAGCTCTTGAATCCTTTCTGACTGCTCCCGAACCTTTTCCTAGAGAGTAAAGATCGTGCAATCAACACATTCACAGTCATCACAATCACCATTCATCTCTTCCCTTTCTCAGACTCTCTCGAATCAGGGGATGAATAAATACAATCCCTTTTCAAAGCTTCAAAGGAAATAAGGTAATAACTCCTCTTATTTCTTATGTGTTTAGTAAAAAATAAAAAGCTAGATTATAATAGATATGAGGGATATTTTCCCATGAATTAAAGATAGCTTCATCAACTTTTGAAAAGATTGGAGAAGCAGGGAAAAAACGATTTGAAACATCATTTTGATTGGATATAAGATCATCTCTGGTATGAAAATAAATCAATAATTATAAGAAAATCAAAATAGTTAGAATATGACTACGGGACAGAGCAAATTAGGAGTCTTGTCTAGACAAAGAAACTCGTGTGAATTATTTTTGTTCAGATTGAGATGTTTTGAACTTTTGATATATTTGTATCTCTCTCTACTTCTTCGTATGAATAATATTCTTTCTTCATTCTCAATCATATTAATCCTTGTAGAAATGATAGAACTTAGCCTAACACTAAAAACTTAGAAGCATATTTTCAATACAAGTTGGGCGACGATTTTTTATGTTTCTTTAGTTTAATTGAAAAAGTATGTCTAGGTTAATCCTAGTAAATTTAGCTCTAATATCAGATTTCAGATGACGACTTTTCTCAAGGTTTATCCCTGAAATAAATCATTTTTCCCAAATTTTACGTATAGGCGAAGGTATACTTAGAATTGAAAGAAAACTAATCTGAGAGTATTCTTAAAATTGTAGACAAACCTTTTTTTCATCAAATCATAAACAGATGTCATACCTTGTATCTTACATACAAACTGATTTCCCCCACTTTAAAGTAATAAAGTCAAAGACATATGGTGAAAGGAAATTCACAAATTGATTTCCCCCATCTTGTCCCAGTAGAGATGATGAAAGGAAATTCATATATTGATTGCCCTCATCTCCATGAAATGAAAGCTTGTTTTTGAAGTAGTGAAAGGAAATTCAACTAAGGGAGATATAGATAAATTCATCTGGTATTGAACAGGCTCGTTGGCAATGAAGAAATATCTATGATATATGTAAGGATGTCTTACACATCTATATAATATACTCAGTTATCTAGTTCTTTTTCGATAATATTTATATCCTAAACCAACTGGGATTCCTTAAATAAACATACTTTACATCTTAATAACCTTGAAGAGCGAACAGAGTCAGTTAAAATATGAATTTTTTGTTAAAATTACTTTGATTATCCTAAACAATTCTGGAATCAATTTTAAGAAAAGAAAACATGTATTATCCTGGCTTGAAATCAATCACTAAGTGTGCTTTAATATTTTTAGATATGGTTATTTTCATCTTTTTTATATACGATTGAATTTCAAATAAAGAAAGAAAACATTTTAAATCAGTAGATGAAAGCAATAATGACTCCATTTACCCAATAAAGGCACCTGGTCTACTGTTATTTCATGCCTCACAAGGATCCACAATCCCCAGATGGAGCCTATGTTAGAACATTATAGAAATTTGCAAATAAAAATCAAATTTTGAAGCCCTTTTGTTTTGGTCTTTTCAAAATAAATTTTGTAAAACTTAGGAATATCGTTTTTTAGAATAAAGATGTTTCTCTTACAACTTAACAGGGCACATCAATTACCATCCATTAAAAATTAATAGTTATCTGGATCAACAGCTCTCATGACTTCATAATTCTAGAATTACAAAAGGATTAAGCAAAAGAGAAGTATGAAGTTCACTTCGGGACTTCGTGATTCGAAAGTTCAAGCTCAAAGTGTTCAATGCCATAAAAAAATCTCAAAGTCATGAAGCTCCGGAGTCCTGGAGAAATGAATTCCCGCAAAAAGTATTTTGAAATAAATCAACCGATGCATCATATGCCACCTGTCAATATTTACTTGTGCTGACACGTGGAAACTTTTTTGGGTGACCTTTGATCTGAAATCGATGCTTAGCAATTTGCACTCTAACTTTGATTTTATCAAGACCTTTTCTGACAATGCATGTGAATATATAAGCGGTAAAAACTTAAATAATGAAGATAAATAGCATAAAACACAAAGAATAAAACCATCAACAGATTGAACACCAGAAGTTGATAACGGAGTTTGGCAAATTCGTTTACGTCTATGGGCCTTTGTATTCAGTGGGGGAGGCTTCTCTATTAAAATTCAATGCTTAAAAATCTACATCAAAATTACAACATTTAGGTATCTAACTGACTCAATTGTATTATGCTTTGTCTCGGGAACCTGACGCAACAGACGAAACTGAAAAAGGTGGAGTAGAACTCCCGTAAATTTCCTCCAAAGCTCACCTACTCTTATGGCTTCACTACATAAGACAACTTAGCCTTTGCAAATTCTTCTTCAAATTAATCCAAGCTACTTGCTTATTGCTTTAAAATACACAATGGCTTGGTTTATATATCCATGAGGTATATGGATCAGATCCCAACAACCCACCTCTTGTGGCACTCAATTTGGGCCAATATCCACCAAGATATGGCCAAAAAACCATAAAAATCAGCATAAAATATTAAAAAACCCAAATAATAAGGTGGAAAACCCACATTGGAAAAAATGTGTGTGCTAGCCCCCTTTCTCTGGGCTCCTAGTTGCATGGAGTGTCATGTGTCCATGTGTTGGCCCCCGCCGATCGAGGCTTATCCCAAAAATCGTGCATATTACAACTTTAAATCTATTTGTGGTCATATGGTATAATAAGAACCACATGTGCCCATATGGTTAGCACGCTTGGTGTATTTTGTTGCCTTGCTCGGAGGTCAAGGGTTTGAATCCTCCAAAGGTGGAACAAAATTGTTTACCCAACCAACATTGGCCAAATCTGGGGTGCCACATGGTGCCCTGTGATTGGACCACGTGTCACCCTATGAATGGTTTGTATTTTCCAGTCATCGACCCAGTCACCTGCACAGTTAGTTGCCCGGTCAGCACTGCCACTCCTACCATACCTGCCACATGTCGCAATCGTATGATGCCATGTCACTTCCATACTGACCATGTGTCTTTCTTCCATTGTTTCCACATCACGTACGGACTACCACATGTCGCTTCCGTACAGTGCCATGTGTCAAATTTTTATTGGTCCAAATCAGCCCCTAAAAATACCAAAAATGACTTCCACGTGGCACGTTCTAGTGTTTCCACATGTCCTATTGACATCATCATGATATCATGTTGACATCATCTACCACCTGTCCTAATGATGTACTATTGACATCAGCAGTACAGACTATTGACATTGACTTTGACTTGTTTTACCAGTTTGACCTGAACTTCAGATCACGATAATTTCGCCATACGGAGTCCATTTTCAGAAAACAATATACTGCTAGAATCGGCACGATGAGCCCTACACAATGGCGTTGGTTTCATTTGAATCCAAGAAATTCAATTTTTTTTCCTTTATGGATCCATTTGGATCACACCTCCCCACTAAGACCTTTTGGTCCTCCAAAAGGGTATTACATCAATTGACTACATCATTACATCACTCGACTAAAAAAAATAGCCTAGAATAAAGAAAACATTAACTAGACCCAATAAGTGATTTCATAAATCAAATCACTTTTATTACATCAAGTAGACTGACACTGACTTGATGAAATATTTACATGTGGGGCATAAAATCTGCCCAGTTCCAAGCAAATGACCCATCTTTTATCGATGGAGTTTCGTGATCGTTCTTCTACTCTTCTTCAGTATCCTTCTTCTTCTCTGGCCCTTCAGGTTTTTGGAGAATCTCAACTCTAGATGCAGCTTCCAACATTTATCTTCACAATTCCCATTCCTTTGATAATGTGAGCAATAAATTCATGTTCATATGAATTTGATGAAGCCTTTCCCAGACTAAGTTGAATCCCCATTGGATTTCCCTGACTCTTCTATTGGTTGCATTGAATTCACACGTGGATTATTTTTTACCTGCAGTGTTGCATCATCTTGTCTTCGTGTACTCCTTGTCTCTGTGATTTTCTTTCTGTACACCTTTTGCTTCCAACATATTGCAACACAATGGTTATGATTGCCACAAAATGTGCATGGAATTGTTCTTCTTATAAGTTCCATGAACCTAGCATGTTCGTCATTAAAGGTAGGTGAAGGAGATTTATACCTTTCGACCTTTTTACCTTTCTTTCATGACTCATTGTTCACGTCCCTATTGGCTTGAGATTCTTTCTTGCCTCTACGAGTTCGAATCCATGTTGGTCTCAGTTCTGGATGTCTCTCCCAACAATGGTCAGCATCATGTCCAAAATTCTGACAATGTGTATAGCTAACCACTAGATTGTTCTCATCAGTAGACTCTTCTATGTAACCCAATCCTTCATGGAGTGGTCGTTCTCGCACCCCGATAGGCTTAGCTCTTCCTTGGCCATGATTTCCAAGACCTTTTCCTTTCATGTAACCAAACTTGGATAGCATTTTCATACCAATTCCTTTGGTATGTTTTTCAAATGTGGAAATATCTTGATTTCCTGACTCCACTTCCTAATCAACTATAGGAGAAGCTAGAGTATATTGAGTACTTTCCATTGGTGAGGAAAGTGTGCTTATGGCCTCTCCTACTGACTGCTCCTCAACCAAAGTAGCAGGATTATATGAATCATCCTCATCTGATTTTCTATGGAATGGATGAATTCCATCCTCCTTGAAAGGACTCGGGCTTCTAACAGAAGGACTTCTTCCAACTGGCCTTTCTTATGTTGCTAACACCATTGCTCATAACCTTTCCCTGTCTTCCTTGAGGATTTGCACCAATATTCGTAGCTCGTCATTTTCTCGTTGAATATGTTGATTGATATCCTCGAGTTCCTAGATTCTAGCTCTCTTTAATATTTTCCCCATGCTTATTCTCAATTCCTGCAATAGTCAACCTGCTCTGATACCACTTGATCTGAAATCGGTGCTTAGTAATTTGCACTCTGACTTCGATTTTATCAAGACCTTTTCTGACACTACATGTGAATATATAAGCGGTAAAAACTTAAACAATGAATATAAATAGCAAAAAAAACAAAGAATCAAACCATCAATATATTGAACACCAGAAGTTGATAACGGAGTTCGGAAAATTCACCTACGTCTCTGGGCCTTTGTCTTCAATGGGGGAGGCTTCTCTATTAAAACTCAATGCTTAAAAATATGCATCAAAATTACATAATTTAGGTCTCTGACTGAATCGGTTGTATTCTTCTCTATCTCAGGAACCTGACGCAACAAACGGCACTAAAAAAGGTGGAGTAGAATTCTCGGAAATTGCCTCCAAAGATCATGTACTAGTTTGGCTTCACTGCACAAGAAAACTTGGCCTTTGCAAATTCTTCTTCAATTTGCTCCAAGATACTTTATACCTTCTTAAAACTCCACAATGTCTTGGTTTATATAGCCAGGAGGTATAGGGCTCAAATCCCAACATCCCACCTCTTGTGGCACTCAATTTGGGCCAGTATCAACCAAGATATGGCCAAAATACCATAAAATCAGCATAAAATATTTTTAAAAACCCAAATAATAAGGGGGGAAACCCACATTGGGAAAAAATGTGTGCGCTAGCCCCATTTCTTCGGGCTCCTGGTCGAGTGGAGTGCCATGTTTCCATGCACTGGCCCCTGACGATCGGGGCTTATCCCAAAAATTGTGCACAATACAACTTTAAATCTATTTGTGGTCATATGGTATAACAAGAACCACATGCGCCCATATGGTTAGCACGCTTAGTGTAGTTTGTTTCCTTTCCCAGAGGTCAAGGGTTCGAATCCTTCGGAGGGGGAAAAAAAAATTTACCCAACCATCATTGGGCAAATCGGGGGTGCCACGTGGTACCCTATGATTGGGCCACGTGTCACCCTGTGAATAGTTTGTACTATCTAGTCATCGACCCAGTCACCTGCATAGTCAACTGCCACGTCACTACTGTAACTGCCTCCCACTGGTGCCATGTCATGTAAAGACTACCATGTGTCGCTTTTGTACAGTACCACGTATCAAATTGTTATTGGTCCAAATTGTTGGGTATGTGTTATATTCTTTGCATGTGTGTATGTGGGCACGTTAGATTCGACAACTACGTCTGACGATCCCTCTAGTAGTGTTCTATGTGTCATGTGCATCGGGTGCTTCCTAGAGGAGTCCCAGGGGGGGCCAAGTATGCCCCCCCCCCCCCTGGTTACACGCAGCGTTCGGCACCGGGCGGTAGCCCGAGGCCGACAGGGTTCGAGGTAACGCCCCGAATTTTTTTTGGGGCGGTTTTTACTATTTTTAGTGGTTTTCTAAATTAATCCCGGATTAAGGCATAAGGGTTTTGGTATCTACAAAATACCTAAAAACATTGTATATATTGTATGGTGAATGGTGAAATTCGATATAACGAATATAGGAAAGGTTTTCCCGGGTTGAGGGTTTCCGGTATAAATCTTTGTGTACTATGTCTATGAGCTATTGATTAAATTATATTTTGCTTAAGAATCTATATGCATTGCTTTAATTCACAGGTTTAAAACTTACATGTGGTATCAGAGCTCGTTTTTGGCTTCAAAGGGACGCCTTTGTTGTTGAGGGTTTGGCTCGGTCTTGATAGATCAAGTTTATCTTGGGTCTGTGATAAACCTGGGTTTAGTGGGAGCTTTTGCAGTGGTTATTTGAGTGTAGAAAGAGGAATGGTGAGCTCTTCTAGAATCGAGATAGAGAATTTCAACGGTAAAAACTTTGAGCTATGGAAGTTGAAGATGGAGGACTTTCTTGTAGACAAAGAACAATGGATCATTGTGGATCCTGGTACACAGCCTACTGGTACGCATCCTACTGGCACACAACCTAGTAGTACACAAACTACTAGTACACCACCTACTGGTATGTCGAGGGAAGATTGGGAGAAGTTGGACAGAAGAGCAAGGAGTACTATTCGACTCTGCCTAGCAGATTTGGTGTTGTTGAATGTCTCAGGAGAATCTATAGCCAAGGAACTATGGGATAAGTTAGGGAATTGGTATCAATCAAAGTCCCTGGTAAACAAGTTGTTTCTTCAAAAGAAGTTGTATCATCTTAGGATGGAAGATGGAGATTCTTTGATAGAACATCTAAATGCCTTTAATACTCTGGTAAGTCAACTTGTCTCTGTTAATATTATGATTGCAGAAGAAGATAAGTGTATTACTTTGTTATGTTCTTTTCCAAACTCTTGGGATAATCTGGTTTAGAAATTGGTAGTACCACTCAATCTACATTGAAGTATGAGAATGTAGTTGCATCCTTGTTATCTGAAGAGATGAGGTGGAAAAGCATGGATAGTCACAGCACAGATGATTTATTTGTAAGAGGTCGTACCCAAGAAAGGAATCATGTTAAGCCTTCGAGGGGGAGATCTAAATCTACAGGTAGATCTAAGTCTCCAGAAAAATCTTTGAGGAAACGTTGGAAGTGTGGTAAAACAGGGCATTATAAGAAAGATTGAAAGTCTAAGAAGGTTGAAAAACCAAAGGGATCTAATAGTACCTCTTCCACAGAGGTGAAAACCTCCACTGAAGAAGGAGGTGATGTTTACTTGGCATCTATAGGTACACATGAAGATCGTGATGTATGGTTGATCGACTCAAGTGCATCATACCATATGACTCCTCACAGGGAGTGGTTATCTAAATATGAGAAATATGACGGTGGTGATGTATTCCTAGGAGATGACTCGACAGCAAAAATCATGGGACATGGAAGGGTTAAGTTGCTACTAAAAGATGGAAGGATTAGAACTCTCCCTAGGGTTCTGCACATTCCAAAAATAGCCAAGAGCCTAATATATGTAAGCAAGTTGGATGATGCACGAGTGGATGTTGTATTGGGAAAGGGAACTTGCAAGATGGTACAAGGAGCAATGGTGTTGATGAGGGGAGTTCAGTGTGGAACTCTATACAAGTTGTTGGGAAGCACTTATACTAATGGGTGTAACAGTCTTGTTGTTCCTGAGCAGAGAAATGAAAGAGAAAAGACCAATATTGTCCCTGAAAAGAAGACCATGTTGTGGCATCAAAGACTGGGGCATATTGGAGAAAAGGGCCTTTGAACACTACACGGTAAAGGTATGGTTGAAGGTATGTCTAATTTCACTATGGATTTTGATTTCTGTGAACATTGCATATATGGTAAACAGAATCGAGTAAGATTCCCATATGGTGATACAAGAGAAAAGGAGATCTTAGATTTGATACACAATGATGTGTTTGGACCTATTCTTGTTCCATCCCTAGGTAAATCTCTGTATTATTTTTCATTCATAGATGATTTCTCAAGGAACACATGGATTTATTTTCTTAGAAATAAATCTAAGGTATTTGATAAATTTAAATAGTTTAAGGCCCTGGTAGAAAATCAGACAGAAAAGAAAATAAAGGTATTGAGAACAGATAATGGTGGAGAATTCTATGGAAATGAATTCGAAGAACTATGTAAGAAGTGTGGTATAGCAAGGCAAAAGACTACTCCATACACTCCTCAACAAAATGGAGTTGCAGAAAGGATGAACAGGACACTGATGGAAAAAGCAAGGAGCATGCTCAGTGGTGCTGAGTTAGGACAGGAATTTTGGGCAGAGGCAGTGGGTACAGCATGTTACATGTTCAATCGATCACCTTCATCAGCGTTGGATGATAAAAATTCACACGAGGTATGGACTGAAAATACACCCTCTCTTCGACATCTTAGAGTGTTTGGTTGTGATGCTTATGTACATGTTCCAAAGGAAAATAGGAGTAAGCTGGATAAAAAGGCTGAAAAGTGTATCTTTTTTGGTTATAAGGATGGTGTGAAAGGTTATAAGCTTTGGAACCTAGATACCAAGAAGATTGTTTATAGTCCAAATGTTGTTTTCAGAGAAGTAAAAAATGTTTCCAAATGGGAATTCCTACCAAGACCAGAAGAACTTGAGAAAATAGAGCTTGAGTTGGATGATGCAAAATCCGAATCATCTGAAGAAGATGAAGCAGAAGAAGAAGAAGAACCTCATACCCCAGTATTGAGGAGATCAGTGAGAGAAAGAAGGCAACCAAAAAGGTATAGTCCACCTGATTTCTGTTCCAATTTTGCTTTATCTATTACTGATGATTATCCCATAACTGTCAGGGAAGCAGTGAATTCAAAGGATAGTAAACTCTGGAAGAAGGCCATGGTTGAAGAAATGGATGCCTTGGATAAGAATGAGGCATGGGATATAGTTGATTTTCCAACTGGAATAAAATCTTTTGGTAGAAAATGGTTGTTTAAGAAGAAGTTTAATGGAGAAGGAAAAGTGGAGAAATACAAAGCTTGGTTAGTAGCAAAAGGTTATTCCTAGGTAGAGGGAATTGACTTTGGTGAGATTGTTTCTCATGTTTCTAAGTTAACTTCTATTAGATTTATTTTATCTATTGCTTCTGCTTTTGATCTTGAAGTGGAACAGATGGATGTGAAGACAGCATTCCTACATGGGGATCTGGAAGAAGAAATCTACATGAAGCAGCCAGAAGGCTTTGTAGTGAAGTGAAAGAAAGAGTTGGTCTGTAAGCTAAAGAAGTCACTATATGGTATGAAGCAATCACCTAGGATGTGGTACCAAAATTTTGACACATACATCCTTGGATTGGGATTTGTGAGAAGCAGGGTTGATCACTGTGTATATTCCAAGCAGGTTGGTAATCACTTCATTTATGTAGTGTTGTATGTTGATGACATGGTGTTGGTAGGAAATAACATGGATGTTATCAAGGAGGTGAAATCGCAGCTATCCTCCAAATTTGACATGAAGGATCTCGGTGTTGCTAACTTCATTTTGGGAATGGAAATTAAAACAGATTATGCAAACAAGAAACTTTGGTTGAATCAGAGAAAATATGTTGAGATGATATTGCAGAGGTTTAATATGCATGGAAGTAAACCGGTCAAGGTTCTTATTCCTATAGGTGTAAAGTTATCTGCAGATCAGTGTCCCAAGACACGGGAAGAAGACCATATGCCAGTGCAGTTGGTAGTTTGATGTATGCAATGGTCTGTACTAGATCGGACATTGCACATGCAGTGGGAGTTTTGAGCAGGTATATGTCAAAACCGGGGAAGGAGCATTGGACAACAGTAAAGAGAGTCTTTGGGTATTTTCATGGCACTACCAATTATGGATTGTGCTACCAAGGAAGACCAGGACTGGACAGAGTGGTGGACATACATGGCTTTGTTGATGCAGACTGGGCTGGAGATCTAGATTGCAAAAGATCTACAAGTGGGTATGTGTTTAACCTATTTGGAGGAGAAATCAGTTGGATGAGAAAAATACAGGTTGTAGTGGCACTCTCAACTACAGAAGTTGAAAACATGGCAGCCACTCATGCAAGCAAGGAAGTAGTATGGTTATAGAGATTGTGTTCAGGTATTGGGTTGGTACAACAAGCAGTGAGATTAGATTGTGAAAGTCAAAGTGCAATCTTCCTGGCAAAGAACCCAACTTATCATTCGAAGACAAAGCATATTGATGTTCAGTATCACTTTGTGAGAGACATGGTTGAGGAAAATAAGGTGTTGCTGGAAAAGGTTGACACTTTGAAGAATGTTGCAAATTCATTGACAAAGTCTATGAGCACAGAAAATTTCTCCTAGTGTAGAGTAACAATGGGCATTGTTGCCCTGGATTGTTGACTATATAATCATGTAGACCCCTGGATGCAAAGAAAACAACAAGTGCAAGAATGTTGGGTATGTGTTATATTCTTTGCATGTGTGTGTGTGGGCGCGCCAGATTCGACAACTACATCTAACGATCCCTAACAGAAGGACTTCTTCCAACTGGCCTTTCTGCTGTTGCTAACACCATTGTTCGTAACCTTTCCCTGTCTTCCTCAAGGATTTGCACCAATCTTCATAGCTCGTTATTTTCTCGATGAATATGTTGATTGATATCCTCGAGTTCCTGGATTCTATCTCTCTTTAAAATTTTCCCCATGCTTATTCACAATTCCTACAATATTCAACCTGCTCTGATACCACTTGATCTGAAATCGGTGCTTAGCAATTTGCACTCTGACTTCGATTTTATCAATACTTTTTCTGACAATGCATGTGATTATATAAGCGGTAAAAAATTAAACAATGAAGAGAAATAGAAAAAAAACAAAGAAGCAAACCATCAACAGATTGAACACCAGAAGTTGATAACGGAGTTCGGCAAATCCGCCTACGTCTCTGGGCCTTTGTCTTCAGTGGGGTAGTATTCTCTATTAAAATTCAAAAATATGCATGAAAATTACATAATTTAGATCTCTGAATGACTCAGTTGTATTCTACTCTGTCTCGGGAACTTGACGCAACAAACGGCACTAAAAAAGGTGGAGTAGAACTCCCGAAAATTGCCTCCAAAGATCAGGTACTCTTTTGGCTTCATTGCACAAGAAAACTTGGCCTTTGCAAATTCTTCTTCAATTTGCTCCAAGATACTTGATGCCTGCTTAAAAATACACAATGGATTGGTTTATATAGCCATGAGGTAGAGGGATCAAATCCCAACAGCCCACCTCTTGTGGCACTCAATTTGGGCCAATATCATCCAAGATATGGCCAAAATACCATAAAATCAGCATAAAATATTAAAAAAACCCAAATAATAAGGTGGAAAACCCACATTGGGAAAAATTGTGCATGCTTGCCCCATTTCTTCGGGATCCTGGTCGAGTGGAGAGCCATGTTTCCATGCACTGGCCGTCAACGACCAGGGCTTATCCCAAAAATCGCGCACAATACAACTTTAAATCTATATGTGATCATATGGTATAACAAGAACCACATGTGCCCATATGTTTAGTGTGCTTAGTGTAGTTTATTTCCTTTCCCAGAGGTCACGGGTTTGAATCCTTCGAAGGGGGAACAAAAAAATTTACCCAACCATCATTGGTCAAATCTGGGGTGCCACGTGTCACCGTGTGAATAGTTCATACTGTCCAGTCATCGACCCAGTCACCTGCAGAGTCAACTACCACATCACTACTGTAACCGCCTCCCACTGGTGCCACATCAAGTATGGACTGCCACATGTCTCTTCCATACAATGCCACATGTCAAATTTGTATTGGTCCAAATTGTTGGGTATCTGTTATATTCTTTGCATGTGTGTGTGTGTGGGCACGTCAGATTTGACAATTGCGTCTCACTCTCCCTCTAGTAGTGTTCTTTGTGTCATGTGCATTGGGGGCTTCCTAGGGGGGTCCCAAGGGGGGCTAGGTATGGCCCCCCTTGGTTATGCGCAGCGTTCGAGACAGCGCCTCAAAAAACATTTTGGAGTGGTTTTTGTTATTTTTAGCAGTTTTCTAAATTAATCCTAGATTAAGGGATTAGGGTTTTGGTATCTACGAAATACCTAAAAACATTGTATATATTGTATGGTGAATGGTGAAATTCGATATAATGAATATAAGAAAGGTTTTCCCCAGTTGAGGGTTTCTGGTATAAATCTCTTTGTACTATGTGTATGAGCCATTGATTAAATTTTGTTTTTCTTAAGAATCTACATGCATTGCTTTACTTCACAAGTTTAAAACTTACACAAATTAGCCCCTAAAAATGCCAAAACTGACTGCCACGTGGCACGTCCTGGTGTTTCCACGTGTCCTACTGATGTCATCTTGACATCATGCTGACGTCATTTGCCACCTGTCCTACTGACGTCAACAGTATGGACTGTTGACTTGGACTTTGACCTTTTTTGCCAGTTTGACCTGAACTTCAGATCGTGATAACTTCTTCATACGGAGTCCATTTTCGGAAAAAAAATATACTGTCGGAATCATCACAACGAACCCTACGCAATGGCATTGGTTTCATTCAAATCCAAGAACTTAAAAATTTTAGCCTTTATAGATCCATTTGGATCAAGCTTAGTCGCATCATTCGCATGATTTCAGGTAACACGTGTCACTCAATTTTTATGACACATCATCAACAATGACGTCATTATTGCCACATCAATCTGGTAGATTGTCCTTCAGAAGATCAGTCAAGAACAAATTCAAACGAGCATCGGAGCGTCGAAGTGTTGAAGCACATTAATGATCGTAATAATAAATCACTAAAGATTAATGGGCTAAGCAGGTTTAAGTAGGTGTGATTAACAATAAGTAATCACTACATGAATTCAGACTTCAGGGAAACTCTATTCACTGCTAATACAAACTCACAAAGGCCCGGAGCTCCGAAGTCCCGGAGTCTCGAAGCACTTAAATTTAAAGTGACCTTAAGCCGTGATCAATTAAAACGAAATAATAATTAAAGGTTGACTAATTGCTTCATGAATTCGGCCTTCGGGACATATTCATTATTCCACATTTAAAACTCATGAATGTCAAATCGTTGAAATGCCTTATCTTAATTATGATCATTAAAAGTGTATTTAACTGGCCAGGGTAAAATATTGGGAAAAACATTGTGACCGTCAGGTAATAAATTTGACAAAATTATGTATGACTACTTTGTCAATAGATTAATGAGAGGATAATTAGTGATTAATATTCCTTTAAATAAAGGTATTTCGAACTTCAAATCATTTTTCCATTAACATCCAGAACCTTCGCATTCAGTATTTTGAACTCACATATTTTTACTTATCACATGAGGGTTAACATCAACATTTGGAAATTATGGCACCACGTAAAGCGAGAAAGAAGCAAGATTCATTTATTGAGGAATCAAATCCAAATGCAAACATTCTTTCAGATACTACCGCTCAACTCGTGGACGTCATTAAATCATGGAAGCAGGTTTATGACATTTTAGAGCAAGAAATTTATCTTTGTTCCGATGATTCAGCTAAAGAAGGAGATGAGTCATTTTCACCCAAGCTAAGTTAGGTGGCTAAGTCAGAACTTCACGTAGTTGCAGCTCGACCAAAATTAATTCCATATACTTATATGATAAGTTGGGCCTTAGAGCATGTGGATATTCCGACGAGAACCATATACAGTCACCAAAATACCATTGTCGACTCCTTCCGACCCGAGGACATTCAAGTAATGTACAAATTAATACAATGTATCATTTATAATGAATTTTGAGGATGATGAATGCACAAAATATGGAAAAATTGTTCAAGATAGAGTAAAATCCTGGTGGGGAAATCAAAATAAATTCAAAACTGATAGTCAGGGTATACATTCTACAGCCTCTTGTGATGCCCATATTTTGTACATTACCTTGATGCTTTGTAGAATGTTTGGAAAGAAAACTCTTGCACACTTTACCATAGATTGGGTTCCTATAATTCATGAATTTTTCGAGGGATATACTTTTGATTGGGGGGAAATGTTGTTAGATAACCTAGCTAAACAAATCAGGGATTACAAAACTCAGAATTCTAAAGGAGAACATGCTCCTTTATAAATGTATGCATATATTATGGATGCAATTTGTTTCAGAACCCCATTTCCTCTTATGAATTTGAGCTAGACTCCCACTGTCACTAAACCCATACATTTCTATCATTCTAAATTATGGGAGGAAAATGCAAAGGATTCTTTTTATGAAATTTGTCATAATGTGATTAATCCAATTCATGAAATTATCTATGGTCAGCCTCCCCCCCTAGAATTTTAGAACAAATTATTGGGAATTTAGGTGCCATTGCAGATCAATACATTGAGGAAACCTTCTCTTACATCAGAGTTTTTGGTTGCTTCGCATCTCCACATGCTCTTCCCAGATTCCTACCAGATAGACTTGTTTGCAGAGAAGTAGCCTATGATACAGTTTTAGCAGGCATTACCAAAGAGCTGAAGGCCGCACAAAAAAGAGTTTGGCCAACCTTTCCCATACAAGTTGGCATATTCTCATTATCTGACTTTGGACATGCTAAGTTGGAGGCTTCGGCCTTAGAAGATATTAAATTGGTTGACATTGAATACAAAAGGCATGATCCACATACGGTGGTTGAAAATCATTTAGCTCAATTCAACATGAAGAGATACATCCATGAATATTCACCCTATGACGAAGTTTTCAGAGGAGTTAGATCATATGATGAGGTTGTATCCAGATACATATTCTTCATCAAGAACAATAGAAGGAGCATCCATGCTTCATTAGTTTTTAAAAGCACAGAAGGAACAGTCTACCTAAAATCTTGCAGGTATAACGAAGGCTTAATCCAACTCCACAAGTGGAAAAATCAGTAGAGCTCTAGAAACATGACTTTCCTGAAGACAAAACTAGGGAAGTGGAAAAGATACCAGAAACAATGTCCAAGGATGTAATAATTACAGGAATATCCATACCAAGTAAAAGTGATCAAGAATTATTAACATCATTTGAAGATTTTATGAAGCTTGGGCACAATTTTCCTCTCTCGTTGTCAAACATTTAAACTCTAGTGAAAGATACCACAAATCAAGGAGGATTTACCGCACTTATTTCTCCCATACCATCTTTGACTCCCCTGGCAACAAGTTCTGATTTACCTAGTCCATAGGTTATCAATATAGATGACCTGACAAATATTGAACTTGAAGATATGCCTTCATCAGATTTCTTTCTCAACAAGAAAAGGAAGGCTATCATACGAATAAAATATCGACAGAAGGAGGGAGGAATTACCAAAAAACAAAGAATGATATATGATGGATAGGGATAGAGTGACCCTGAAATCGCAAAAGAAATTGCAAATTCACTAGGAGCTTTTGCCACTGCTAACTTGTGGTCAGTGGATAATTTGAGAAAACAACTTGACCAAAAGAATCTTCTTATTGAAAAATTGCATAATGATATGCAACAAATGGAAGTGACTGCCAGAGAAAGAATCAATTTTGATATGAATCAAATAAGACGAGGTTTTGAATAGCAGAATAAACAATTAGAGGATAAATTGAAATTAAGTGTTCAAAATCAACACTTGAGTAATAACATGCTCTCCTAGTGAGATAAATTAACAGATCAATTGCAGACTCGGATAACCTCATTCAAGAGCACAATAATTGACATTTCTTCCTTCAAGAAACAAGCATCAAAGGTGAATGAGAAGTTGCAAATTGTCCAGCGGGATCTGTAATAAATACTATTCAAATACATTATCAAGTAATAAATAATTCTTTGAAGAATATTTATGAAAAGGAAAGAGAATCTTTTATGGCCAGATCCAAATTCCAAGAATTTATAGTATGGAGGCAAAAACTCAATGTACCTTGAATTGCCCCTTTTTCACAATTTGAGCAGATAAAAGGAGAAATGGATTTAAAGGTCTAGGAGAACAATCTCGAAGAAAGTAAAAGGCTATCCAGAGAGGCAAAAGAGGCTTGTCTTAAAGCTCTTTCAGTTGTAGATCTGGAAATGGAAAAAATTGATGTCAGTAGTATTCATGATACACTTGGACAAATTGAGATCGAAAAGAGTAAAGAAGATCTAAAGAAAAACAGAGAGAATGTACAAAATGTTATACTACAGGTAAATCAAGTTGATTTACAAATGGTAAATGATCTTCTCATGAAACCAAGTTTACAACATCAGATCACACAACAAGCAGTTGTTAAAATTCAAGAAAATCTACCATTGGTACATAAAAATGCCTTTTCATTTGAATTAAATGCAAATGTCGAACCTTCCAAGTTTGTTATTGCATTATTGGATCTACATGCACAATTCAAGGATCAAAAAAAACCAAGTACATCCACGAGCAAATAGAAGGCGAATGAATTGCCAGCAAACGAAAGAAATCTCAGCAGATGCTCAATATATTTGTTATATATTTTAGTTTAGATTCTATTATATTTTGAGAACTAAGAAAGTGGAATGTCTAACCACTTTTGGTTCAGACAATTTTTTTTATAAATAAACATATTAAATATGTATTCAAGGCTTCTTCTAGACGAATGTAAAAGAGAACCTTCTTTATGCCAATTTGAAAGAGAAGTCAAAGATTCTAATTTCATTTCCTTGAGTTATGTGCTTTATGTGTTTTGTCATTTCATAATATTATTTTCTTCACTATATGACTTTTAAAGATTGAAAGACTACAACGTAGTAACACATCTATTGTGGTCCATATAATCAAAAGTTTTTTCAGCTACAATTTTTCCTATGTTTATATTGTGAGTAAAAGAAGACATGTATCTGTGTGAATATGCTCATTTCAATTCGTCTTTAAAATACTCATCCTACATAATTCTTCCAACTACGGATAAGGTAAGATTTATGGGTATTGGATACCTTACTTTATTTTGACAGTTTTTGTTAATAAATTATACTTTTCATATAATTAATATTTATAAAAGACTCAAAGAAAGATATATTGCCACTGTGTTTTCTAATCATTAAACTCATTTGAATTTTCATCTTAAAATTGAAGGTAGAAAAGCACTATAAAAAGAAACTCTCTTAAATTTCGGATGCATGACATTATTCTATGAGCCTAGAGTAAATTTTAGGAACAACAAAACCTTTCCATGTGAGAAAATAATAAGTTTCCTCTTTTTCCTCTTTATCACAAGTTTTGAATCACCAAAGACAGATCTTCCAATAAAAGTTATGCCAATTGTAAGTTATGTACCTTTCAAACCCTTAATTTGGAGTATGTTTCTATGGATCACCTTTGTCCTGGTATATATTTGAACTTTGAACCCTTCTAAGCCTAAAATTTTGACCTATAGTAATCTAATATGACTTCTTAAACTCTTGAAAATTTCACAGTTTGAACCTTCACTGATAAAAAGTTATAGCAAAAATACCAAGATGTCTTGTTTAAGACTAATTTTAGGATTAGTAAACAACCCCAAATTCGACGAGATATATCTCACAATTTATAATGATTAAAAATATGAAAATTTTGTCACATGTAATTCACTATGTCTCTGAAAATTTCAGACCTAGAAACTTCACAGAAAAAAAAAATTTACAGCAAAAATGTCAAGCTGACTCTTTTAAAATTGATTTCAGGATTAGTCACAAGCCTTGTCTTACATGGACTTTATATCTGAAATTATAGTGAACCATCATATGAAATTTAGGAAACCTATACTAGAATATGTCTCATGTCTCCAAAAACTTTCACTATCTGAAACCTCCCAGAAAACAATTTGTAGTGAAAATACTAAGATGACTAGTTTAAAACTAAATTCAAGATGAGTCAAAAACCCTATCTTCCACAGGATATATATCCAAAATTATAACGACCCAAAACTTGAAATTTTTAACACATGTAGATTGATATATCTTCTAAGTAACATCCAAATTTTGCAGCGATCTAAAGCATCCCATAACAAAATTTATAAACTTGAACTTGAATAATCAAAACCCTAAGATCGATGCTCTGATACCAAATGTTATGATCCAATGCCTTGAAAATGATAAAGAGTCAATGTA
>ML815856.1:76408-91883 GCA_009831015.1 Picea engelmannii | reverse complement strand
TATATATATATATATATATATATATATATATGTTTCAATGAAGGGTTCTAGTCGACATACAAATATAACACTAGAAATGTACTAATTCAATATATAGGACTTAATAAGGGGTTTTATACATAACAAGGAACTTTCTCTGGGGATTAACATATATTTCAAAGGATGTCGCCCTTTCAGGGGTCACAATCAAGGAAGAGGCCATTTTCATGGCCCATCAATTAGACTTGGTTTACTCCCGGTCTAGAGTCTTATATGATATTTTTCCTAACAGGTCAAGGTCATACACTAACCTGACGAAGCCCAAGCCAAGACCCCGTGATGATGGCATGGTCAGTTCTATAGAGAATGCTAAGATAAACCAAATGAGACAAATGTCTCTTCATTTGTTTGTAGCCTTGCAGACTACCACCTCTACCTCTTCTCCTCTCTAATCCTTCAATGTCCACTTAGTGCAAACATCCAACCCAAAGGATAACTAGCAACCCGGAGGAAAGAATAAGAATAAAGATAAAAATAAGGGTGGAGGAAATAATATGAGAAATAATAAAAACACTAGTTGGGGAGGAATGAGAAGAAGGTTAAGTTTCCTTACAATATTTATTAAGAGGACCATATTACCCATAAATTCCCTAAGCTCAAGGAGGCCCAATGTGATGCATAGCGTGATGCACAACAACCCTATGTTTTAGCTAGCATGTTTCCTCCTCACGACTAGGAAATGGTTGCAAGTTTCCAACCTAACCTTGCTACTATGCAAGGGGGCACCTAGGGAAACCCTCAACAAGGGCGAAAATCGATGAACATTTACATGTGTGAACGTATCATGGATCTACATACTCAGGCTCATAATTATGAAGCATATGATTTTGGTACCAAAGGGAAAGATATGGATCCTCATGACCCGCAAAACCCTCTCCACATAGAGAAACATGCAAGTGAATATATGCATGGCATACCTAAGGGTGTGTTCAAAATGTCGACACACAATCCAAATTCTAGGGCAACTTAGAACTATTCCATCATGGAAGATCTGGCCCAATATTCATGCGCATTGACTTCCTTGGAGGTTCTCCAAATCTATCTGAGTCAAAGGAGATTTTTTCTTTCAACAATATGATATTTCAATCCCATAGACTCTTGATTAATAAATTTTGATGAAAAGCTACAGCTTTTTCACGATGCCACATTCCAAATACAGGTGTTGTCTTGCAATACCAACATATTTAGGATGGTTGTAGATGAAGGTGCATCCACTTGCATCATGTTCTTGTCTTTTTGTTTAGCCCTTGGATCCCTCAAGGTTTCCCCTTCCCCCACCATGTTGAAAGCCTTTGACAGGAACTCATTCAGGCCTCATGGTATCATTCCTAAGTTCCTAGTTGAATTAGGGGGGAAACCATCTACATAAAAGTGGAAGTGGTCAATGCTCCACTTGACTACAACCTCCTTTTAGGACGAAGTTGGACTTGTATCATGATAGTTTTTGCCTCCTCAATCTTCAAAGTTATTTTCTTTCCCTGTGATGGGAAGATCATTACCATTGACCAATTTTCCTTTTGACATCCCAATCCAACTGATTCTTGGGGACCCAATGTCACTTTGATTCAAAATTATTTTCAAGGCTACAAGAGCATAGGTTGTGGGATGTATCATTCACTTATGGGATCATTTAAGATATTATTTCCAAGTTCTTAAATCGACTCTTCTCTTACATGTGTGACATTTCCAATCGCTCATATCCCCACTACCCGAAGTTTCTATTTTCGGACATCTTACTTTGAATATCCATGGGTTCTACCTAATCCTTTTTTGTCAGCATTAGGTGGTGAGCATGTGGGGATGGTTATGCCATTTTTTGCAACTAAAATCACATATCATTCCATTTAAGTAGCCTCCGTAGACATTGATCCTACCCCTCCTTTAATGGAAGAGATCAATCAAATTACTTCACCTGTTTGGGTCTCTAGACCTACTATGGACCCTTTATATTTGTAATTTCCATCTAATGAAGCCATTGTTGAGGCCATGACTGGCTTCGACAAGCCTTGGGAGGATTTGCACCATCAATCATACTTCCTTCTTGATTTGGATAGAATAGAGTGTGGAGATATTAATATCACCATGGTTGGTCATGCTAATTGGTGTGGAAACTCATATCATATATGCTAAGGGGAATATGGCCAACATTTCCAAGACCAAGACAGTCAACATTTCCAATAATCTTGATCTCATGGAAAACAGTTTTGAGGGGCAGATTGTTCCCCTCGTGAGATTAATATGTATCCCAACACTGAGCATGTTCAATAAAATTTGTGACTCGTAAACCCATGGAAATCCACTGTGATTAATGCAGAGGTGGAGAAGCTCCTCAAATATAGCTTCATCTAACCAGTTCCCCTAACTGAATGGCTATCCAACCCAGTACCCATTAATAAGTAGGGAACTATATGAGTTTTCATGGATTTTTAGGATTTTTAAAAAGCATGTCCTAAATATAACTATCTAACTCATTTTATCGATCAAATCATTGACAAGTGCATCGGGAGTGAGATATTCTCATTCGTGGATGATTTTTCTGGATATAATCAAATCTATATCAAGCTCGAGGATCAATACAAAACCTCATTCATTTTTCCTTTGGGTACTTTCTCTTATAATAATATGCCATGTGGCCTTAAAAATGTTGGGGACACTTTCTAGCATGCTATATCATATGCTCTACATGACTTCAAACATGTCGTCAAAGCATATCTTGATGACTTGGTCACTCGCTCTCACGGGAGATTAGATCATCTCACTCATCTTCACACTGTATTTGATAGATTTCGTCACTATAAGATTCATATGAATCCCCATGAGTGCATCTTCTATGTTGTCTCCGACAAATTGTTAGGTTTCATGGTGTCTAGTAAGGGGATCATGGTTGAACCATTGAAGATGGAGACAATATTTCAGTTTCTTTGCCCATGCACATTGCACTAGTTGCAGAGCCTCCAAGGGAAGGATAAATTTATGCATCGTTTTATTTCTAAAAGTGTCGAGTTCACCAAGGGCTTTATGCACTTGTTAAAGTAGGGGGTCCCTTTCATTTGGGCTGATTTTGCTCATATATTTTTTTATGCCTTGAAAAAGGCTCTTATGTCTGCCCCACTACTTAGTCCTCCATATTATGGAAAAATTTTCTTCTCATACCTCGCAACGCCAGAGTCAACCATCGATATGGTTCTATTACAAGAAGATGATATGCACTAGTAGCATGTGGTGTATTACATTAGAATAATCCTTGTTGGACCAAAACTTAGGTTCTCGCATGTCGAAAAAATGGCCTTAGTAGAAATTCATGTATTCAATGACTTTGACATTACATTCTACTTAGGAAAACCACAGTCTTCACAAACATGAATCCCTTTCATTTTTTCTTGGCCTGGCGAGTCATAGGGGGAAAGTACAAGAAATGGATCATGATCCTCCAAGAATTCGATCTTGATTTTGCTTCGACCAAGTCAAAGAAATCGTTGGTTTTTGTTGATTTGATGTTGGAGTTGTCGAAAGAGGGTGAGGATAAGCTCGAAGTTGATGCATTCCCTCATTATCAAAAATTCCAACCAAGCTCTGATACGAGTGACAAGCCAGAGATGAATAACTCCATTCATTAGAAACTTTACTAAAGAGAGTCACACATGTCAATGCCTAAAATGGCATATGTTCAGATTTTTGGATTACTAAGAGGGGGGGTGAATCAGTAATAGAGAAATCTAATCATTTTTAACCATATAATCCAAGTGTTATATCAATGTAGCATTATCATCCAATAACTGCAGAGTAAATAAGCAATGAACAAATAAAAAATCATACACAAACACAATACACCAGTGTTTTACATGGAAACCCAAAGCGGGAGAAAACCACGGAATGCTTTTTCTTATATGTCTTGAAGAATTACATTCATTGGAAGCACCAACTTCCTTTGCTTTCCAGATGCAACTGGAAGGAGGCTCCAACCCCCTAGTTTCTCAGGCTACAACCTGAGGGAAGCTCCAACTCCCAAATTCTCTGGCTATAGCCATAAGGAGGCTACAACCCCCTAAGTTCTCTAGTTACAACCACTTGTCCTTGCCCCGTCCAACCACCCTGAAGTAGAAGTAGAATGATGAAACCATTGTTACACTATCACTATGAGATATACCACTGTACAACTATATCAACTTGTACAACTGACCTATATCCAACCTATACAACTACCTTGTAATCAATATGTACCTGAAGTGAATATGTATCAACAAAAATGCAACAGGTACGCAACCTGTAGTGTTGCACCACGCGTATGTACACGCCCTATCTGCTATGCATCCCGGGTATGTACGCAACTAAACTGTTATGCAACCTGTGTATGCCTTCTGAAAACTAGGTTTTTATTTCTTCTGAGAACTTATGACCCTATGTAACTTCTTTCACATAGATCTGTAACATGTCACTGTATCCAGACTGTAATTGTACCCTGTGCATGCATCCTCATACATAACCTTTACCCAAAGCATATATATCTCTCTCTAGTCATGTGTCATATAGGTGTGTGTAATCATGAACAAGTATAATAACCCTCACATGATCTAGTCATCAAACCCTTTCTGATATCCAGCCTCTCAATACATCAACCACTTCACAAATACAATCTCTCAACCATGTACCACAAACCCTTATCCATATGCCAAGAAATACAAGATGTGCCTCAACAAGAAGTATCAATGATAAATACACCAGCACTGTATTTCTGTAGATCTGAGTTATACAGAAGATCCCATGCAGCCACTAGTCTTTCTAGGGAGAATCCTCAAATCTCCATAACCATTTCTTATGCATACATCAAAATCCAACTATTCATAGAAATAAGACATACATTTTGAACCAATGAATAGATCTGATGTATTTGAGCACTGTAGATCTTCTTGGGAGCTTGATCTCATAATCTAGAACCTCTGCATCTTCATCTTCTCAAGTTTCCATGGCTTTATCAACATGTACGCACACTAATACATTGTCATCCCGCATAAGCCTCAGTATGTACGCACCCTAATACATTGTCAGCCCGTGTATGCCTCAGAAAATAGGGTTTTTTAGTATTCGTTGTAATTCCTAGAATTGTGATTAAATGAGAGAGCCTTGCCTCTTATTTATACTTTCATGTAGTATTCAACTTTCCTTATTTTAAGGAGTTCTCCATTAACTTTATTATTTAAATAATTTCTTTGCAAACACTTTGACTTTTTGGGGCTTCTAGATGACTCATGAGGGTTCTCCAACTTCACATGGCCATAACTCTCTAACCGTGAGGAGTTATGTGACGTTCCACATACCACCGAAAATGGAATGACAAGCACTATCCATCTAGGATAGTTTCACTGAAAAATTCACTGACTTTCATCTCATTATTCCACAATTAAGCATGGGTTCTCTAACCATACTTCTAGGATAACTCAATCCCCAAAGTGTCTTCCCGTGAGGGATTTCACCATAAGGGGACCACTTTGGATTTCATCCATTTGTACTTCTTATCAACCATTACAAGACAATAATGAGTCATCTTTACATCAAACAAACTTGGGACCATTACCCAAACCTTTGTGCTACAGTACTTTCTTCAAGGGTTGACATCAATGACAACCAACCTTAATCAACAATCTCCCCCTTTGGCATTGATGGCAACACTCTGATGCAGTACTGAAATCATGTCATGCAATACTAAAGTCATATCACTCATGCTCCTCCTGGAACCATGCCTCTATCCCTTACATATTTGTGACCATTGCCCCCCTTGGAATCATGCCTTTTTCCTCTGCATCTGATAAATCTCTCCCCCTTTGTCATTAATGGAAAAAGTATCTTTCCATCCGGGGATTATCCCCCTAACTGAATTGTCCTCTTTATGGTGCTTCCTCGTGTACATCTAAGACATATAAGATAAGAATTCAAAAGCATTCATTTTGGAGTAGAAATAAATCCAAGTCTCTAGAGAAGATACTCAAAGGCTTCCCGTGGAAGTGGTTTTGTAAATATGTCTATCACTTGTTATTTTGTGCCCACATACTCAACTATGATGTTCTTTTCTGCAACTTGTTCCCATATAAAGTGATACTTGATTGGAATGTGCTTCGTCTTGGAGTTCATCACCGGGTTCTTTGAGATACTGATGGTGCTTGTATTATCACAATAGATTGGAATGGGCTCATCATACTCAACTTGTATATCTGTCAAAATTTGTTTCATTCAAAAGAACCTATGTACAAGATGTTGTTGCTGCAATATACTCGGCCTCGACTGTAGATAAAGATATCGATGATTGTTTATTGTTTATCCATGACACTAAACACTCACCTAAGTAGAATGTTGTTCCACCGGTGCTTCTTCTGTCATCAATACAACCTACCCAATTTGGATCTGTGTAGGCAATAAGTGAAAGATCCTTTCCTTTTGGATACCATAATCCAAACTCTTTTGTTCCTTTGAGATATCTAAAAATCCTCTTCACTGCTAATACATGTGATTCCTTTGGTGCTGCTTGAAATCGTGCCACCTGTCCAACTGCCTGCATTGCATCTGGTTTGGATGATGTCACATATAATAGGCTACCAATCATTGATCGGTATTGCCTCTGATATGTATACTTTGAATCATCATCTTTGCTCAACTTGCAACTAGTTTGCATAGGAGTGATAACTGGTTTGCAATCTTCCATTTTGAACCTCTTTAGAATTTCTCTGATATGTTTGGTTTGAGAAATAAAAATTCCTTGGTTGCTTTGACGTATCTGAAGTCCCAGAAAGAAGGATAGTTCTCCAAGTAATGAAATTTCAAATTCAATATGCATATCCTTTGTAAATTTCTGGCTTAACCTGTCATCATCACTACCAAAAATAATATCATCAACATAAACTTCAATTAATAAAATACTATCTTGACTTACCTTGATGTAGAGGTTGTTGTTTGCACTTCCTTTTCTGAACCTTCATGTTGTAGATATGTATCCAATCTAGAGTACCATCCTCTAGGAGCTTGTTTTAGACCATAAAAGGTCTTCTTTAATTTACACACATAATCTACGTTCTCTGACAACCAAAATCCTTCTGGTTATTCAATGTAGACTTCTTCTTCAAGTTCCCCATTCAGAAAAGTTGATTTTACGTCCATTTGATACACTTTAATATTTTTGGAGCATGCATAAGCTAAAAGCAATCAGATTGCTTCCATTCTGGCAACTGGGGCAAATGTCTCTTCAAAGTTGATTCCTTCAACCTGTGCATATCCTTTAGATACCAATATAGCTTTGTTCCTTGTAACCTGTCCATCTTCATTCAATTTATTCCTGTATACCCACTTTGTGTCGATCACATTCTTATCTTTTGGTCTTGGAACCAATTCCCAAGTGTCATTTTTCTCTATTTGATCCAATTCTTCATCCATGGCCTTATTCCAAAATTCATCCTTGTTGGCCTCTTCAAAACAGGTTGGTTCAATCGTAGATGTGAGTGCTAGGTGTGTTTGTTTTGGTGAATGCATTCTTCTTCTAGTCTCAACTATTGCATCTTTGTTTCCAATAATCTGATCTGAAATATGATTCTTCTGTACTCATCTGCTAGGTGTCTTTGGAGGCACTTGTTGAACTTGATCTTCTACTTCTATCAGATCCTCTTCATCTTCCCCTTCTTTTTCATCTTTTGTTTCTTTTTTGTAAATATGTTCCATTGATTCATTTTATTCTTCCTTTAATTCTTGTCTACCTGTTTCATCAATTTTTACGTTGATGTTTTCCATAACTTTGTTCAATCTTAGGTTGTAACACTTGTATGATTTCCTTGTACTTGAGTAACCAACAAGTAGTCCTTTGTCCACACGAGAGTCAAACTTTCACATTCTGCCATCTTCTCTTTTGATGTACATTTCCTTCCAAAAACTCTGAAGTGTTTTACATTTGTTGGTCTTCCTTTCCACAGCTCGTAGGGAGTTTTGTCAGTGTTTTATTTGAGCATTACTCTGTTTTGAATGTGAATTGTTGTATGCACTGCCTGTGTCCAAAAAATATCTATCAATTTGGAATCCATTAGCATTGTTTGAGCCATTTCTTGTATTGTCTTGTTCTTTCTTTCAACAACTCCATTCTATTGAGGTGTCCTAGCAATGGAGAAATGTCTTTTTATTCCATGACTGCTACAGTAGTCCATAAATTCCTTTGAAGTGAACTCTCCTCCATTATCAGATCTCAAGCATTTGATTTTTTAATCCATTTCATTTTCAACTATTTACTTGTAGATCTTGAAGTTTTCAAAAGCTTCTGACTTATTCTTGAGAAATCAAATTGTAGTCATTCTTGTATAATCATCAACTAATAACATAAAGTATTTATCACCTTTTAAACCCTTTATTGTAGTTGGTCCAACTAGATCATTATGCATAATTTCCAGTGGTCTTGTTGTTGAATATTCCTTTGATTTGAACCTAGTCTTTGTTTTCTTTCCTTGTTGACAGTGCTTGCATAAAGTGTTGGTTGGTTTCGTGATTTGGGGCATTTATCTGCCTGCTTCTCTTTTGTTGACTTTGAAAAGCTTATCAAAATGTATGTGACCCATTATTTTGTTCCATAGACAACTTTCATCTTCCTTTCCTAGACAACACTTTTCATTTCCAATTTCACTTAACACATATATTTGGTTGAAGTTCTCGCAGCTGTAGAAATCAATTTTCCTAAACCTTCTTTTCTTATCTCTCACTTTTGTGAATCGAAAGTAAATTTATGACCTTGATCACACATTTGAATCACACTTAGAAGATTGTGTTTCATATATTCTACTAGTAGAACATTTTATGCCTTTGTATTCTTGTTCCCAATTCTGACTGTGCCTTTTCCAATTATTTTAGTTGAATCATCATTTCCGAAGGAGACTGGTCCATCTCTTTCTTTTCTTAATGTAAGAAACATGTCTCTATCATCGGTCATGTTTTTTGAACAACCATTGTCAACATACCAACCACGTTTCTTCTTCTTAGCTTGTAGAGTGAGTGTGCATTCTTCATTGTTGTACTGATTCTGCTTTCTTATCCATGTCCTTTTATGAGGTTCATGTCTGTGATTGTTGTTGTTCTGTTGTGGTTCTCTATGAGGGATTGTCATTCTGAAATATTTGGCCATGTGTCCAAAGTTGTTACACTTGTATCATTCCACTTCAGTGCTCAATGATTCAAACCTATTGTAAATTCTTTCTGTTTCACTAGGCCTTCTTGGATAACCTTTTGTGTATGACTTTAAAAGTTGTTTATATTCTTGTTGTTAGATCTGCAATTCACAGTTTCATGTCCAAAATTATTACATGCATAACATAAACCAAAAAACATAGTTTAATACCTGGGAGTTGAAGATCTTCTGAAAGGAGGTGCTCTTATGAATCCTTCTTCTTCCTGAGACCTATCTGTTTTTGTTGGTCGTTGATTCTGAAGTCTGAATATTCTCGGTGGAGGAGTGTCCCTATAAATTTCTCTATAGACTTTCGTATCCCATTTGATTGTTTCTGCATATCTTTTTGGATATATTTCTTGTTCTGTTGTTTTGGAGCTTGATCTCTTTTCTGTCTGATTGTATCCAAGTCCAAACTTGTCATGATTAGGCCTTTGATTGTTGATAATGTCATTCAAAACTTTTGAGTTGTTTTTCATATTTTTCTTTTGAAGATCCTTTCTTAATGTGACAATCTTTGCTTCCAAATTTTCAATGATCATGTATCTTCCTTATAGTTGTTCTTTGAGTGCTTCTTCAACTCTTTTATCTTCTTCAATTTAAACCTTCAAATTTGTGATCATTTGTTCTAATTCATGAGTGTCTTCTTTCTTGTCTAGTTCTGCTTGTAGCTTCTTGTTTTTCCTCTTTTCTCTTCTAATAACTTCTATGGAACTCATCAATTCCTCTCGGTAGTCAACTTATGCCTCTTCAATTTCTTCTTCGACTTCTTAATATTCTTCTTCGGCTTCTTCATATTCTTCTTCGAATTCTTCTTTATCAGAGTCTTCTACTACCATGAATGGAACTCTTTATGTCTCACAGTCACTGACTTCGTCTTCATCTGATGATGAGATGTCTTCTTTGGTGCATAAGTTTTTCTTGAAAACTTTCTTTGTGGTTCTTTTGCCTTCATATGTTTGTTTGTTTTTCAATAACCTTCATCATTTCAAAAGTGAATTTGTGGCTTTGGAATTATTCCGACCAAGTTTCACTGCTTTTTCATTTGTTGGCAGAACTACTGGTAATATGTATCCATCTACAATTGATTGTCAAATTTCAAATCCCTGTGCATGTATATATGTCTTCATTCTTATGCTCCAAAATGCATACTTTTGTCCATCAAACTGTGGTATTCCATTTTTATACAAGTTGTTGCTCTCCATGATCTACCTTTCAGTGGTTCAACTGATTTCTGAAGGAACCTGCCTGAAACCAATTGTTGGATTACTGAGAGGGGGGCTGAATCAGTAATAGAGAAATCTAATCCTTTTTAACCATATAATCCAAGTGTTATATCAATGTAGCATTATCATCCAATAACTGCAGAGTAAATAAGCAATGAACAAATGAACAATCATACACATACACAGTACACTAGTGTTTTACGTGGAAACCCAAAGCGGGAGAAAACCACGAAATGTTTTTTCTTATATGTCTTGAAGAATTACATTCATTGGAAGCACCAACTTCCTTTGTTTTCCAGCTGCAAATGGAAGGAGGCTCCAACCCCCTAGTTTATCAAGCTACAGCCTGAGGGAATCTCCAACTCCCCAATTCTCTGGCTACAACCAGAAGGAGGCTACAACCCCCTAAGTTCTTTGGCTACAACAGGAAGGTGGCTACAACCACCTGTTTTGCCCCGTCCAACCGCCTTGAAGTAGAAGTAAAATGATGAAACCACTGTCACACTATCACTGTGAGATATACCATTGTACAACTGTATCAACTTGTACCATTGACTTGCATCCAACATGTACAACTGCCCTGTAATCAATATGTACCTGAACTGAACATGTATCAATAAAAATGCAACAGGTACGCGACCTGTAGTGCTGCAGCATTCATATGTATGTGTCCTATATGTTATGCAGCCCACGTATGTACGTGAACAAACTGTTATGCAACCTGTGTATGCCTTGTGAAAACTAGGGTTTTCTTTCTTCTGAGAACTTCTGACCCTGTGTAGCTTCTTTCACATAGATATGTAACCTGTCACTATATTCAAACTGTAATTGTACCCTATGCATGCATCCTCATACATAACCTTTACCCAAAGCATATAGATCTCTCTCTAGTCATGTGCCATATAGGTGTGTCTAATCATGAACAAGTATAATAACCCTCACATGATATAGTCATCAAACCCTTTTTGATATTCAGCCTCTCAATACATCAACCACTTCACAAATATAAGCTTTTAACCATGTACCACAAACCCTTAGCCATATGCCAAGAAATACAAGATGTGCCTCAACAAGAACTATCAATGATAAATATACCAGCACTATATTTCTGTAGATCTAAGTTATACAGAAGATCCCATGTAGCCACTAGTCTTTCTAGGGAGAATCCTCAAATCTCCATAACCATTTCTCATGCATACATCAAAATCCAACTATTCATAGAAATAAGACATACCTTTTGAACCAATGAATAGATCTGATGTATCTAAGCACTGTAGACCTTCCTGGGAGCTTGATCTCATAATATAGAACCTTTTCATCTTCATCTTCTCAAGTTTCCATGGCTTTATCAACATGTACGCACCCTAATACACTGTCAGCCCGTGTACGCCTTAGTATGTACGCACCGTAATATGTTTTCAACCCATGTACGCCTCATAAAATAAGGTTTTTTAGTATTCGTTGTAATTCCAAGAATTTCATCGTCAACCCTTCATACTACCTCAGAATTTCGCAACTTCAGATGTATCAATGAGTACTTGCAATAAGCCTTACACAACAAAAGATATTCAATGTGTTCAAGTGTGATTAAATGAGAGAGCCCTGCCTCTTATTTATACTTTCATGTATTATTCCACTTTCCTTATTTTGAGGAGTTCTCCATTAACTTTATTATTTAATTAATTTCTTTGCAAATACTTTGACTTTTGGGGGCTTCTAGATGACTCATGAGGGTTCTCCAACTTCACATGTTTATAACTCTCTAACCGTGAGGAGTTATGTGATATTCCACATACCACCGGAAATGGCATGACAAGCACTATCCATCTAGGATAGTTTCACTGAAAAATTCACTGACCTTCATCTCATTATTCCACAATTAAGCATGGGTTCTCTAACCATACTTCTAGGATAACTCAATCCCCAAAGCGTCTTCCCGTGAGGGATTTCACCGTAAGGGGACCACTTTGGATTTCATCCATTTGTACTTCTTATCAACCATGATAAGACAATAATGATTCATATTTACATCAAACAAACTTGGGTCCATTACCCAAACCTTTGTGCTACTGGAATTTGCCACCGGACTTTCTTCAAGGGTTGACATCAATAACAACCAACCTTAATCAACGCAGATATCACAAAGCATTGTGAAATTGTTGTTTTTCTCCATTTTGACATCATATTTACTCTCGCAAATAAAATAAAATCCATTCTATTGCTTTGATATACATGTTTGTGTTACTTCGAACAAAGCTAAAGGGGGGCCTTTCCTAATAAAATAAAACATATATTGCTTGCATAGAATGGAGACTAACTTAGTTTTAAGTTGCACAATTTTAAAAACAAAATGCAAACGAAATAAAAACAATGCACAAATGGAAATATATATACAAGTTTGGAAAATAAACTTATATTGCAATGTGTTTTATGTTGGGAAAATTTATTTGTATAAGATATATGGTGAAAATGCGGTGGACCTTGTGAATCCTAGGCATGTGTTGACGGGTCTAAATTCCCTCGACAACAGTAAGGGGCTACCCCAGTAAGAAGTCCCAATTATACCTCCCACTGTTTGGAATAGGGAACCCATCCAGATTCTGGCCTAGTAGCCATTGTTGGTTTGGTTTTATTGGTTGCAGCTCGGTACACTAATGAAGGTTAGTGATGGATGGTTATGCAAACAGAAGAAGTAGATGAAGACTATGTAAATTCAGGCCTCTTACACATTATTTTCATCATCCCTATGACCGTTAATGATGCAAACCTATATGTTGCCTTCAGAGGGGTCAGTGGCCTGAGTTCCTAAAGAAAGAAGAGAGAAGAATGTTTCCTGAGAAAAGAAGTTGCATTCTCCTTTGTAAAAAACATATTAAAGAGGATGTTTGCAGGTTTCTATATAGGCAAGGTGTGAGAATTCTTGATTCTCGCAGGCTACACCATAGCTAGGTTGCGAGAGGTTCGCAGGTTGCTCTATAAGCAAGGTGCGAGAATGCTCATACGTGGGAAAAACGAGCATATTCTCGATGCTTCTAGAAGGAGAAACTTCCATGGTGGCGTGGCATCCGAATGGTTTGAATCTTACTCACTTTCATGATTTAGTGGGATCATCCTAACCTCCTCACCTTATCCTCTTCAGCTTATAAAAGGAGAGGAGCTCTCATGGAGAGAGCTAAGTTGTTTTTGGCTTGGGATTGTTAGCTTGGTTAGAATGGCTTTGAGATTTGCTTTGTCGAGATAGATTGTGAGTAGTTATCAGATCCATGGTCTCATAATCCTTGGAGCAAAAATTGTGTGGGGAATGAAGGACAGTTGGAAGGGACCTTACGACATCAAGGCCATGGTTGTAATCTCTCTTTCACATTTAATATGATACAGTAATATGATTATTTCCTATAAAGCTTGTTGTGTTTTATTGTATGATTCCTTGATCACATACATAGGTTTATATTGAGTTTATGCTATTACTATCACTTTGGTTAGTTGCATTCTTTTGCAAGATCATCATTGTATGAGCGTTGGAATGGAGCTAGGATGGTGATGGTGAGAGGAAGTGGCGTTTAAGCGGTATGTCACCTATCCCTCTTTAGTTAGTAAATTCAATATTTAAAACTTAAGGAAAGTGTCATGTTCTGGTGTGTTTTGTTCTAGATCTAGTTGGATCTAGGGAGATCTGTTAGTGTCTGCACCTACCGATTTATTTGATAACAAAATTGGCGACCATACTAGGGAACAGATTGCTTCCTAGTTAATCTAGTTTCCCTTTCTTTGATTGCTTGATTTATGGTCTCTGAGTCTGTGGGAGATCCATCCAGACTCTCTGGATCTAAAAGTTCACTCAAAAAATTTGTCCTTTTTCCAATTTTTTCTTGATTACAAACCTTCTCGCACTGTACCTTTCTATGGCCTGCAAGAATCATTGATGTCCGCACCCTACTGTTCAGTTCAGTGCGACCTTCTCGCACCCTGCATGTATCTAGACTGCGAGAATCCCTAATTCTCGCATTGTACCCCACTACCAGACTGCGAACTCATTTATAAAAGTTTTGGATTAGGTCTTCCTGTCTTTTTGATGCCCAGTTTTTCTTTGATCAGCTGGATTGAACTTTTGGAGCCTATATTGATCTCATTACAGTCTGCTTGACATTCTTTGAGTTGCTTTTAGCCATCTTTGCTTTGTTTGGTTTTGAAGGATTAATCTCTTGCTTTGAGTGTCTTTCAATTACAAAGCGTGTGTTTTCTTTAGAATTGTTTAGGGAAAGATCAAATTTCTTCTGAATAGTTTGCTTTGAAAGAAAATTTTTAGTTTGGGTTTTTTTGTTTTAACAAAATTCATTATTGCTTTTAGTGAAATTTTTGAAACAAAAAGATTTAAGTTCTTGCTTTATATTGGATTGGGGGCATCCTTGCATTTGAAGTAGCGGAATTGCATGATTCTTGGCATTTGGGCCATGAATCGTGCATTGCTGTATAGTACCTTTTTCTCATTTCTTGAGAATCTTGATATTGATGAGTTTAATATATTTTGGGACATTGTGTATATGGGAATGATAAATGTTTTCTCCTTCTTGTAGCATAGCTTTCATCGAAATGAAAAGATTTCATATTCATCTCTTAGCATAACTTTCGAGTCGGTCAAAACACCATATTGTTCACGCCATTTTCCTATTGAGTAACAACAGCCATAAAATAAAGCGCTTATAAAAACTGATTAGACATTTTTTATACTTTGTGGTAGCAAACCTACAATAGATTAGTTATATGGCTTTGGAATAGGTGTGAAAGATAACTTTCCAAAGTTGCAAACAAACATAGAATCTTGAGTTAGGGAGCGGTTAAATCCACTTATTACATTTTGTCCTGGGAAGCCCTTCTAACACAAGGGTGTAATGTCCCCCACCTCTTAGAGAGGTGATGAGGAGACTCAGTGGCCTGGGCACCCCCACTAGGTCATAGTCTCACACTGAAGGGGGGAAAGTCAAGAAGTTAAAAGTTATATTTTTAAGTTGACTTAAGAAAGGGAAAG
>ML815856.1:44708-65583 GCA_009831015.1 Picea engelmannii | reverse complement strand
TGAGAGAGTTCTCTTTAAGTGTTTTTCAGACTCTCTAAACATGAAAAACCCCTGAGTTTTCTTTCTTTGGACTCATAAAACAAACATTGAAAGGCCCATGTGGGACCGAACCACTCCTTCCTAGGGTTCGTTAAACATACTCCGAGGGACTCATCCAAAGGAGGAGCTTACATTTCAAGCATATGTTATCCTCCTCAGGCTTGTGTAAAAATAAAGAGGTACTCGCCAGAAATGGTGGGGGGGAAATTGGGAAAGAAATGTGTCTAAACCTGTATTCCGTGGAAGAGTCACCTTTGAACATGACACCCTTTCACTCGCTTTGTGTCTAGGTTGGAAAATCCTCTTGTCTCTTGATCATACTCCTTTATAAGATTACAAATTGGTATGTGATCCCTGTTATTGAGTCAATGTTTCCAAGACATTTGTCATGTCGTCAATATGTTCATAGAGAAGTCCAACCCTTCTATTGTGTCGGCCATTTCTGCAGTCCTTAAGCCTTCTATTGCGTCGGCCATCCCTGAATCAGTCCTGAATCATTTGTTACTCTGATCTACATCAAATCTTGTTACCCATTTCATGTCATTGATGGGGGATACATTAAGGCCCTCTTGTGGCGAGTCTTTCCCTGTTGACTTCAGCTCATTATCCGGGAATTAGACTTAGAAACCAATTGGTACCTTGGAACTTGCATGCCTTAATGGCAAGTTTCCTCACTTTCGACAGTGGGTTTTCATTATTGACCCCTGATCGGGAGATTTCGCCGAGTGTTCGACTTCAGCTCATTAATTCACATTCGTTGGATTGTACTGGTGTACCTTGGGAGTCGTTGACATTAATGGTGATTTCCCTCTCACTTGTTAACTGTATACACTAATGACCGGTAATCAAGTGGTTTCTACCATGTTCGACTTCAACACTTGTATTCGCATGGTTAGATTCATACTATAGAGTGGTGGAGATGAAGACCCTGGATCTTTTCTGACAGGTTCAGGTTGCATTGGAGTATATTCAGTTTGTATTGTTGCATAGATCCACATTGTATGCCTCGTGGCTGTGTTCAAATTTGAATCTTTAACACATAGATCCACAGTGTATTTTTGGTGGCTATGTTCAGATTTGATTCATATTGGCATGGATCCACAGTGTATATTTGGTGGCCATGACCTTTCTTACTTGACATGGATCTTCGCATGTCGGCATTTATGCTCTGAGTCATTTGTATTCTAAGTATGGGAATGCCTACCTCAGTGATGATGTATTATTGTATTGTATTTCCTTGTTTGTTGGCAGGTTTCCGACCGACTGTTCCTTGTTCCCTACACACATTCAACAAAGTATTTCAACTCTCACTCTGTTCTAACTTCATACTTTGGGGGGATCTTTGTTACACATTATTTTCGTCATCCCTATGACCATTAATGATGTAAACCTATATGTTGCCTTCAGAGGGGTCAATGGCCTGAGTTCCTAAAGAAAGAAGAGAGAAGAACTTTTCCTGAGAAAAGAAGTTGTATTATCCTTTGTAAAAACCCTATTAAAGAGGATGTTCACAGGTTTCTATATAGGCAGGGTCCGAGAATGCCTGATTCTCGCAGGCTGCACCATAGTTGGGTTGTGAGAGGTTCGCAGGTTTCTCTATAAGCAGGGTGTGAGAATGCTCATACGTGGGAAAAATGAGCATATTCTCGATGCTTCTAGAAGGAGAAACTTCCATGGTGAGGTGGCATCCGAATGGTTTGGATCTTACTCGCTTTCATGATTTAGTGGGATCATCCTAACCTCCTCACCTTAGGAGAGGAGCTCTCATGGAGAGAGCTAAGTTGTTTTTGGCTTGGGATTGTTAGCTTGGTTAGAGTGGCTTTGAGATTTTCTTTGTCAAGACAGATTGTGAGTAGCTATCAGATCCATGGTCTCAGAATCCTCCTTGGAGAAAGAAGTGTGTGGGGAATGAAGGACGATTGGAAGGGACCTTACGACATCAAGGCCATGGTTGTAATCTCTCTTTCACATTTAATATGATACAGTAATATGATTCTTTCCTATAAAGCTTGTTGTGTTTTATTGTATGATTCCTTGATCACATACATAGGTTTATATTGAGTTTATGCTATTACTATCACTTTGGTTGGTTGCGTTCTTTTGCAGGATCATCATTGTATGAGCGTTGGAATGGAGCTAGGATGATGATGGCGAGAGGAAGTGGCGTTTAAATGGTATGTCACCTATCCCTCTTTAGTTAGTAAATTCAATATTTAAAACTTAAGGAAAGCGTCATGTTCTGGTGTGTTTTTTTTTAGATCTAGGTGGATATAGGGAGATATGTTAGTGTCCGCACCTACTGATTTATCTGATAACAAGGCCTAATATATTTCTAATCTATCTTATCATAGCTAGGAGAAAACTATAGTAAGAGAATGAGTTGTAATGAAACTAAACTATGCATAAACCCCAATCAGATAGTTGTCATGAAGGTGCACAGTTAGAAACACATGCACACAAGTCTATAACCAGAAAATTCTAAGTCACATTTTTGCATACATTCATAACTCATTTGCTTAGGACATGGAATATAAGAAAGAGTAACAAAACTACAAGAAAGCATATATTGCATTAGAATAGTCCATAAACAAACATGCTCTTACAACCCATGTGAACAGCAAACATTTTGCTTGAAATTGTTCGTCGCAAAACAACAACACATGTGAGTCCTTATCTCTATCAAAAGTTGGCCCTAAGGGATTCTTCATATTAACATTTGCAGCAATAGTACATGAAAACTCTAAGGAAAGCTCTCCAATTTTAGTTGGCATTGTATTCACAAAATAGTTTATAAGTCTACAATGTTTGAAGAGCCAAAATCCCCTTCTTTGGATATAATTTTAGTATTTATCAGGGTTCAACATGACTCTTGACCTTTCTCCTACCCTAGTGACCGTTCATTTCCCAACTTCTGTCTTTATTCCCTTTGTAATGATGAGATGGAAAAAAAAGTAGTTACATTTCAAATTTGTCCTCTAGTGTCGATGGGCCATAGTGGATTTTGGATGTAGTGCACCTCATTTCTCGTAACGATTGGTTCAAACATTTGGTACATTGATCATCATAGGGTTCAGACCTCCTCTTCAACCATTTGAATTAGATTCCTTTCGCTAATTTTTGTTGTTGTGACAATTGATGTTGTCCTTAATGCTCTATTGTCCTTGAATGCATATCACGTTGTAAGGATGTTGAGTGTATCCTCCTCTCGGCATTAGTACCTTACACCATTCAACATATTGCAAATGAGTGGTCTCATAGGGATACTTAAATAAATTATTAAAACAATCATTTGAACCCATAAAACTGAAACATAAGTAATGAATACTTTGTATCAACTTCCCTTATTTCTATTCACGGTTCCTCTGCTCACAGTTGAGGTGTGGTGTTCTCTGGGGTTGTTAACAAGGTGTCAGATATTAATCCAAAAACATGTATACCATTTTTGAGGAATTTCTCAAATAATATAAATAGGAAGTTTTATATCTCAAAAATGCCTTTCCAACGGTATAAAGAACGTGCACAATGGAAACTCAAGTCAAACGTTATGGCCAAATTACAGAAGGCAGTTTTGTAGGTTTTGAAGGAGTTAATGGCAACTCCTCAAAATTTCAAAGGAGTTGATGGGAACTCCTATGATTTTCATCGGAGGAGTTGATGGAAAATCCTTCAATTTGCATCGAAGAAGTTGATGGGAACTCCTCCTATAGTTTCAGAGGAGTTGATGGGAACTCCTCCGATGGTTTCAAAGGAGTTTGAGGGAACTTCTCTGATGGTTTCGAAGGAGTTTGAGGGAAATTCTTCGATGGTTTTAGAGGAAATTTTTGGAGAAGTTTGAACTAAATTTCGAAGGAATTTGTGAGAACTTTTGGAGGATTTTGTGGGAACTCCTCTAGCATGAAGGAAGAAAATTCGAACAATTTCTAAGTGTCCTTTTACCTGCAAGAAACAACAAGAGCTTGAGTTCAGAAGCTCGTAACTTTCTCGTATGATGTTTGATTGAGGTGTAGTTTTTTTCAACGCGGAGAAAACAGAGAAATGATTATATTAAGAAAACCAAACATGTTATTCAAGTATTTGAGTGGATCCATTTTTAATGATGGCCACGGTTAACGAGGCTTGCTTGGCGGGAAATCCTTGACGATCATTTTGGCACTTCCGGACCTCGAATTTTGATTTTGTTAGCTGCGTTGGAATCTTAATCATGTAATTCATACAACTAGCCTATTTAAGGAGTGACAAATCAACTTTGACTAGAAACCAAAATTGAAAGCTAGGACATTTTTTAATGAAATTTCAGACCCCGTTCTTGCTACTGCTTTTCCATAATTCAATTATGTAAGTTCCTATGTCATGTACGTTATATAGGCTCTTAGTTCATCCATTGATATTGAGGTGACATGTCGATAGCACATGATTCTAAACCCGCGAAAAACAACCAACTAACATTTGAGGTTCTTAACACAGTTTCGGAGCCGAGGTGATCGATTTTCCTTCAAGATGCATTTCAAAGCCAACGCAAGACCTATATGTGTTGCAGTTAACCCATATAATGGTATACGACACTTTCATGCTCATGGTTAGTCATAAAATCAAGAGGAGAAAATCAAACAAGCTTATGTGGTACATGAATTGGAGCTATTGGCAACATGGACAAACTTGATTATGAATGTGGTCATGAAGAAGGTTAGGCATGGTAGGTATTAGTCATTAGTTATCCATTTAGGTGTGGAGATCTTACACATCAGAAATTATAGGAGATCGATTGATGGTGTATCAACAAATATCCGATCCAAGAGGAGGATAAGGAAGTCCTTACGATGAAGGTGGGCCTTGTTGACCTGGTCATCATTGGCGAGAGGAAGAATATCATCGTCGATGCGCTTGGCGACGATGAGGGGTTGACACTCTTCCGTGGATGCATCGGGGATAGGTGATGGAAACTTATCAACAAGCAGTGCATAGGTGAGGAAGAAACAAACCTTTCCAATATGCAATGTAATGAAGTGAAAGGGAGGGGCATTGTCGATACCTGGTGTATTGGTGAAAGTGAAAGGAAATTATCCAGTGAAAGGTGTGCACATGGCGATGATGATCACACAAACATTACTAGGTAGGCCTTGCTGACCTGGTCAACATTGGCGAGAGGAAGAAGATCATCATTGATGCACTTGGAAATGATGAGGGGTCAACACTCTTCCGTTGATGAATTGGGGATATACGATGGAAATTTATCAACAAGCATTGCATATGTGAAGAAGAAACGAACATTGCCAATATACAATGTAATGAAGCAAAAGGGAGGGGCATTGTTGATACATGGTGTATCGGCGAAAGTGGAAGGAAATTAGCCAGTAAAAGGTGTGCACATGGCGATGATGATCGCGCGAACATTACCGATGTGTTGATGTTGATCATGCGTACTTTCCCTGTGAGAAACATGTGCGTTACTGGAGTTCAGCAGCGGTGTGCTAGAACATCAACCAATTTAGAATGGAGGTGGCTCATGTATTGGTGAAGAAACCCCCAGTGCACCAATGTGGAGGTAGAAGAAAAGATGTGTGCATAGGTATGCTATGTATCAGCGCAGGAAGAGGGAACTCATTGAAGTATGGATCGTCGGGTAGAATTGATACGGAGAGGAACCGCAAATGATAAGGAGAGAGAGAGTGTGTGTGTGAGGGTCCTAGTAGGAAGAATTGGAGGGGAGCGGATTTCTTGTCTTGGGGAGTTGCTAAGACAAGAAAATTGGGAGGTTTATGTGCATGCGCAACAGCATGGTCAAATGATATAGTGTTATATTGTTTACAAATGATATAAGGTTTGTGTTATGCATTTCAAACTTCATGTATAACAATATTGGAAACCCATCCACATTTTGATTAATGGATGTAATGGTTTTAACATATGGTTGGCATAGACATTATTGTGGATATATTCCAAGGTTTTAATTTCCATTGTTTTGCTTTGTGAACTCTAAAACAATTTCTCGACACCTATGCATTACACCACTCAAAATTTGGGCCTGCTATTTGATGGGCATGGTGGTTGGATTTGATCCTGTGTACCTTGCATCAAAAATGGTTGGTAAACGATCAAACATGGTTGTTTGGCATTGATTTCCAACACGCCAGATCATATGTGATCTGAAAAATCCTTAGATGTTGATAATTTTAAATACACATAAACATCTACTTGATCTTAGAAATAAAATGAATGCTTGATTGTTTTGCAAATTACATGTGAAGAACTTATCTAACCAAATCCACTTTAATGATAAATGACTTGAAAAATAATTGAACTTGAAATGAACAAAAAGAATATAATCAGATACACAAGTTGGAAAAAACGTAGTTCACCCAATTTGGGCTACCTCTCTGGGTTCGCTTCCAATAGAGACTTTTTTTATTAATGCTCAAATTATTGTGTTTTAAAATGACCTTTATAACATGTTTCTCAAATGCATAAATGGAGTGCACAGTTGGATTCCTGGAGAAAAATCATGCAAAATTGATAGAAATTCTTGAAATTTCGTCAAGGTACCCCTTAGCATGCTTTATGGTGTAACCTCAAAACTTTTGTACCCTCGGGTACAAATTACAAGGCCACTCTGCATTAAATGTCTGTGTAAAATCCTTGGGTCACGTAGCCATTAAATAGGCACGGACCTTAACCTATTGTCTAAGTTTTTAGGCATGCATTAAATATATTTTTGGTCGGTTCCATAACCAAGTCGCATGTATATCAGAATTGGTTAGGTAGTTTGGGTTATATGTGGCAAGTCGAGGGTTCAAGCCCCACCGACCGTTGCATTTTGTTGGAACATATGTTATATATAACATATGGTATATATAACATATGTTATATATAACATATGTATAGTTGCACCCATCGGTGTTTCCATTAATCCCTTCTGTAAATAAGTGTGGATTATATGGTATGTATCAATACCAAGGGTCGAGGGCTTAGGGCCTCATCTCTTTCGCTGCCAATTTGAATACTATACAAACTTAAAACATTTCGGAAATATGTAATTTTAAGTAACATTGTGAGAGTGCGATGGTAGTGGAGACTTTGCTAAAGCTTTGAGAGGTTATGGAGGTCGTGGGTTCGACCACGTCGACTCCATAATTTGTACACAACTCTAGCCAATATAGGCCAGTGAGGATTCACCACGTGGCAGCCTCTCATTGGCTCATCTTTTCCACTTATCATCGTAGGAGTGGACCACTTGTGTGCCACTTTTAGATCTGTAATTCAACCACCTGGAGGTACGATATGCCCATTTAGCTACCAATAACCATGTGTCATGTGTCACCCTTGCAGTGGTTACACATGTCACCTCTTTTTTCCCATGTAATTTGACCTTTGACTTGGTTGACTACAACTTTGACTGCTTATAACTTTTGCATACGAACTTTGTTTGAGGCATTGTTTGCATCATTGCAAAGCTGACAACAACCTCTTCGCATTGATGTCATTTTTGAGAGAATTTGGGATGGTCAAATTTTAAGCAAAACTGAACCATTATGGACCTTTGTGGATGTTTAGAATCTTTCTGGACCTCTGTGAGAATTCTCGGATCCTCCTAGATCATTCCTCCCCATTGGAAGAATTTTGTACCTTTTGATTACCCAACAACTAAATGAGGGTAGTGTTTCCTCACCCTTCCAATCTCCATCCATTTGGATTTATTTGGTTTTACCCCTTTAAGACCAACTCAAATATATTCCACATTACCTTGTTGCAAAGTTCTGATCCTTCTGTCGAGAATGACATATTCTTGTAGCTCATCCAAATACTCTGGAGAAAAATCATCAACTGTTGGAACCTAAATTCTTTCATCTTCATCCATAATCATGGGAGCCTCATAAAGCTTCAAAATCTCAATATTTTCCACTGAATACATTTTCATGTAGGCTGGTAAATCTAAATGAAAGGAATTAGTACCAATATTCTCTAAGATATTGAATGGACCATATCGTATTGGCCTTACTTTTTACCTTCACCTTTCATTTTATATTTGCTTATATGTAGCCATATCACCAACTTCAAACTGATGATCTACCATGTTTTTCATGCCTTGCCTTATACTTGGCTTTGCTCTTATCCAATTGTTCATGTACTTCTTGATGTATCTGTTGAATATTTTGAATGAACCTTTTAGATTTATCTGTGTCATCTTATCCATCTTCTTTACCTGCTTCTCCAGAGGAAAATTCCATAGGTGATTTAGGTAAGTACCCCAAACATACTTCAAAACTAGTTTCCTGAGTAGACGAATGCATGGCATGATTATAGGCATGTTGGATATAAGTTAATTGTTCATACTATAATTTAGGATGATTGTTGTAGTATCCTTGAAGAATATGTACCACTCTTTTGTTCACCGCCTATGTCTTTCCATCTATCTGCGGATGAAAATTTCTGATCTTCTTCAACTTAGTGTCCATTAGCTCCCATAAGTGAGACCAAAACTTTCTCAAAAAGTGAGATTCTCGATCTAATGTGATAGATGTCTAAAGTCCAAAATGAACCCATACATTAGTGAAGAACATATGTGATGTATGTTCAGATGTGACATGTTTCTTGCATGGCATTAGAATACACATCTTGTTGAATCTATCAACCATGACATATAGATAATAATGACCTATCATGGACATCGTAAAACCCCCTACAAAGTCCATGGAGATACTTTCCCATGGTTGTGAAGGTATTGGAAGTGGTGTATATAATCCCATATTTCTGTTGCTAGGCTTACTTGTGGCACACATGACACACCCTTTTATATACTTGGAAATTGTCTCGCTCATTCTAAGCCAATAACAATATCTCTGTAATTGTGAAATTGTCTTACCAACCCTGAAATGACCAGAGATGAGAGATGTATGAGTTTCTCTAATTACACTTACTCTTTCATCACTTGGTATACATAGTTTTCCAATATAATATAATAAATTTTCATGGATATAATAATCTCACTGTTGATTGTCATGAGTTAATGCATCATATACTTCTTTAAAATCAACATCCCTGGCATATTGTTCTGCATAGATTTCATGTGTTAAAGGATTATACCTAAGTATTGTAGATGCATTAATTACTGGTCTTGATAACATATCTGCAACCTTATTATGAATACCCTTCTTATTCTTGATTACCAAATGAAAATGTTGTAGAAAACCCATCCACCTGAAGTGTCGTGACTGTTGTACCTTGGTTTGTGACTACAAATATTGTAATGGTTGATGATATGTATGAATTATTGTCTCATTTCCCATCAAGTAATGCTTCCATTTCTTTATAATTTGTACCAATGCATACAATTCCTTATCATATTTTTGATATTTAATCACAGCTTGAGGAAAGTCTCATAATGATAACATATAGGTTTACCTCTTTGCATCAAGATTGTGCCCATGGCATATCCGCTTGCATCAGTTTGAATATTGAATTGTTGTTGGAGATATGGCAAAGCCAATACTGGTGTGGTGCTTAACTTTTCCTTCAATGTATCAAAGGCCTTTTGTTTCTTGCCTCCCCATTGAAAGCCTTGCTTAACACTTGTTAATGCATGCAGAGGTGCTTCTATGTATGAGAAATTAGCAATGAATTTCCTCTAGTACTGTACTACTCCTAAAAATATCCTGACATAGGTGGCAGTAGCTGGTTTTGGACATTTCACAATGACTTCAACCTTTGCAGGATCTATATTTAATTGGTCATTCCCTACAATGTAACCCAAATATACTAGATAATTTTTTCCAAATTCACATTTAGATAACTTGATATACATCTTCTCCTTATTCAAGAGTTTTAAGATTGACTTGACATGTTTTATATGATCTTCCCATCTTCGACTAAATATCAATATATCGTCTAGATAGAAAATAACAAAATCATCTATGTAGGGTCATAACACATCATTCATCACTCTCATAAATGTTGTTGGTGTGTTACATAACCCAAATGGAATAACCAACCATTCGAACAATCCTTGCTTGGTATTGAAAGCATTCTTCCATATGTCGCCTTTTGCAATTTTAATATGATGGTAACCACTTCTCAAGACCAACTTAGTGAAATAGACATCATTCTTTATATAATATAATAGATCATCTATTATGGGAATAGGATAACGGTTATTTACCGTAATCTTGTTCAAGGCTCGAAAATCAATACACATCCTCCACATGCCATCTTTCTTTGGAACTAAAACAATAGGAGAACCACATGAAGAGGAGCTTGGTCTGATGATTCCTTTATCGAGTAACTCCTGAACTTGCTTCTTGATTTCTACATTCTCAATCACTGGTGACCTATACATTCCAATGTTCGGAAGAGGAGCATCTTGTTGCAAATATATTTCATGCTCAACCTCCCTTTTAGGAGGAAACCTTATAGGTTCCTGACTCAACTCATCATAATTATATATGATGTTGATCAATTCATGTTTATGACTTGGATCACAACTTGCTAAAGCATATGTTATATATTCTTCTTTTTGTTTCATTATCATGAAAAAAAAATATTTACTTGCACTCAAGAGCCTCTTCATTTGCCATGTGCTCACTAAATAAACATTAGTTTTTATGGGATGAGCTTTGATAATATATTCAACCCCATCCTTGAGAAGGTGATATTTATTTTATTCTCGGTATATCACATCCTTACTGTCAAATAGATATGGACTACCCAATACAATGTCATAAATGTCAAGGGGCACAACATCTAACTCGGCCTCATCAAAGAACTTAGTTGTAATTGAAAACTTGATCTTACACTGTTTTGTTACCTGCAACTTATCATCATCACACACCCAACCTAATGGATATGTCTATTTGTGAGGTGTCGTCTTCAATCCCAACTTCTTAACAATTGCTTCAGATATTAGGTTAACTTGAGATCCACTTTCAAATAAAGCATCTATCATTTTATGCTTGACTATCACTCTAACATGAAAAATATCACTCCTTTTCTTTTGATCAATATGACTTTCCACTTTGGCGGATTGAACTGGAGAATTTGAATTTATAGTTGACATATCTTTACTTCCTATGGCCATGATCTTAGATTCATCTATGTAATCTAACACTAGATCCTGATGAGTTGATGCAACATTCTTATGCTTCCCTTTATCCTTGAATTTCTTTAGTCGTAATTCTGGATGCAGCTTCCATCACTATGATCCATCATGTCCCTTTCTCTTACAGTGGGAACATGTAGGTATTTTCTCGGCTTGCTTCACTGTCATTGATTTCTTACTCCTCCATTTACCTTCTGGTTTCTTCTCGAACTTGAATGGCTTCTCATATTCACTCGCATGATTACCCTTATTGGCCTCTAGATGTGTAGCTTGTACTGACACCTTGTCAATGTTAGTAGGGCTAAACATTAGAATAGTGTGACGAAGATATGAGTGCATGCCACAAATATACTTCAGAAGAGTTTCATGAGTATACAATGGAATTCCTAATGATAATGCCTTCTTTTTTAATTCTTGTGTATATGCCTAAATATTTTGGTCTTTACCCTGTCTCGGATGTTGCCATTTGATCATCGTCGTCTGTGTATGTGCCAGTGGATAGAATTGTTTCCTTATAACCTTATTAAACTTATCCCAAGAAGAGATTACTTTGCCTTTTTTAACAAGATCAACTTGCATCTTACTCTCCCACCATATTAAGGCAGTGCCTCTTAGTCGAAGAGCATCTAACAATATCTTTGCAGCCTCTTCCATGATCCTTTGAACCCTGCAACATACATATATATGCTTTATCCAATTTTCCAATTTCTCGACATTCAATTCTCCATCATAGGTCGGCAACTCGAACTTAACTTCCAATTTTAGTAATGGTATATTATTCTTAGAATTCTTAGAGGACTTCTTTTGATGAGAAGAATGTTTACTCACTTCAGAAGAAATTGAGGATGACGATCATGATGATGGCAAAGGGGGTTATGAAGGTCCACCACCTTCACCTCCTCCTTCTCCTTTTACCAAATATTCTCCACTTACAATATTTTGAATTCTTCATTCCAACTCATCTATTGTTTCTTTCAATGATTGAAGTGTAGCTCTTATCTCTTCATGACTCATGGGTTGATCTTATTCTTCTCCTTTTTTAGAATCCATCTTAAGTCTTCGAGATCTCTTTCCAATCTCAGACTTATAAATTGCAATTTTTCCTTTACCAAGTTTGAGTTTGGTTATAGTAAGCATTTACTTGCAAAATACTTGTCAAACCTTCTCTGATACCAACTTGATCCGAAAAATCCTTAGATGTTTATAATTTTAAATACACATAAACATCTACTTGATCTTCGAAATAATATGATCACTTGATTGTTTTGCAAATTACATGTGAAGAACTTATCTAAACAAATCCACTTTAATGGTAAATGACTTGCAAAATAATTGAACTTGAAATGAACAACAAGAATATTCACATACACAAGTTGGAAAAAACGGAGTTCACCCAATTTGGGCTACCTCTTCGGGTTTGCTTCCAATAGAGACTTTTTTTATTAATACTCAAATGCTTGCATGTTACAATGACATTTTTACATGTTGCTCAAATGCAGAAACAAATTGCATCGTTGTATTCCTGGGGAAAAATCAAGCAAAAACGATATAAAATTCTTGAAATTCCACCAAGGTACCCCTTGGCATGCTTTACGGTGTAACCTCAAAACTTGTATACCCTCAGGCATGAATTATGAGGCCACTCTGCATTAAATTTATGTGTGTACAATCCTTGGGTCATGCGCCCATTAAATAGGTGTGGGCCCTAACCTATTGTCTGAGTTCTTAGGCATGCATTAAATATATTTTTGGCGGGTTCCATAACCATGTCATGTGTATAGTGGAATTGGTTAAGTAGTTTGGGTTATATGTGGAAAGTCAAGGGTTCGAGCCCCACTGATCATCGCATTTTGTTGGAACACATGTTATATCTAACATATGTATAGTTGCACCCATCGTCATTTCCATTAATCCCTTCCGTAAATAAGTGTGGTTTATATGGTATGTATTAAGACCAAGGGCCAAGGGTCAAGGGCTTAGGACCTTGGCCCTTTGGCCGCCAATTTGAAATTTATACAAACTTAAAACATTTAAGAAATATGTAATGTTAGGTAACATTGTGAGGGTGTGATGGTAGTGGAGACTTTGCTAAAGATTTGAGAGGTTATGGAGGTCGCGTATTCGACCCACATCGACTCCATAATTTTTACACAACTCTAGCCAATATAGGGCAATGAAGGGTTGCCATGTGACAGCCTCTAATTGGCTCATCCTTGCCACTTTTCATCATACGAGTGGACCACTTGTGCACCACTTGTCGACCTGTAATTGAACAACTTGGAGGTACGATCTATCGAGTCAGCTACCAATAACCATGTGCCACGTGTCACCCTTGCAGTGGTGACATGTGTCACCTTTTTTTTCTATGTACTTTTAACCTTTGACTTGGTTGACTTGGTTGACTAGAAATTTGACTGCTTATAACTTTTGCATACATACTCCATTTGAGACTTGTTTGTGTCGTTGGAAAGCTAATGATGAGCTCTTCGCATTGATGGAATTTTCGAGAGAATTTGGGACGGTCAAATTTTGAGCATTACTGAACCATTTTGGAGCTCTATGATGTTCTAAATCTTTTTGGACATCTGTGAGCATTCCCAAACCCTCCTAGATCAATATGACATATGGTGATAACCTCCATCTTGAACTTGTCGTCATCACACTTCAAATGCTTCAACAGTTCACAATTGATTTTGGGTTTAATGTTATGGATTTGGTTCATCTCACCATTATTTGTGTTGTTGGTTAGTTGGGCTCGAGGTCTCTACTCGAGTGACACACCCAAAATGGTATGGTGAACGATGGCAAGTATTCTCTCAGACCTGGTGATGGCGTCGGAGAATGTGATTTTGGCACAAGCCTCTGGTACACGGTAATCTTTTTGATACCCCATGGTTAGTTGTTCATAGTATCTTTTTTTTTTATTAAACTCAAGTTTCTTAGCCAGTTACCCCATATTTGTCACCTCGCTCGGTTTGTTCCTACCTTTTATTACCCTAAGCTTCCAAGCAGTGAAAAGATATGCATATTCATTCTATGCTTCGAATGGATTTTTAATAGAATGTTTTAAAGACTTTGTTTGATGGGCTATGAACAAAGGTCGAGTCATTTTCACCACAGCCCATCCTCGAATGAAGATATTGAACATACCCGCATAAGCCTCCTTCTTCGAACTCATTTCACACACATAAGTATGAATTCATTCTATGAACATTATGCGATTAAATTTATGGGAAAATACGTGTGTGTCCTTTCATATAGCTGAAGATTGTATATGATGTGTCATTTAAAAAAAAAATCATCTCTAGTTTCACAAAATTAATTGCATGCTTATATATATCCGGCTATATATCTTGATCTGTTCATAAAAGTAGTTACTTGAACTGGTTAAAATTTTGTGTGTTCGTATACAGAAGACACTTGACTGAACAGTGCAAGTGTTGAGTTTTGTTCTTAAAAAAAACTAATAGATGGTCATATGAGAAATGCATTAAAGAACTATAACACACACACCCAAATTGAAAATGAAATGTGTCATTGTATCACATACTCTACACCAATGTGGATTTCGTGTCTCTTTTACAAATGCATACTTCTTAAATTTTGAGCCTCTTCCCTCACTGCACTAACCCAATATCCTTACATGTTGGCTATGATAAAAAAAAATTGGTCATATGCATTCAATGTTTGTGTTCACTCATAAAGAGAAACATGTTGTTGAAAGTATCACTTGCTTGCTTTTGGATTTCAAATTGAATTGGATTTGTGGGTTCATGGCATAGAGGCAATCTTATCAACAGTGCATAATATTGTGTTTGTTGCATTCATATATGTAAAGCAAGTTGCAGCTACCAGGTGTTAGGATATTTGTACATTTAGGAGTTAGTTAAGATCTGCTTAGTTTAATGTGTCGGTAGGTAAAAGTGTGTTTCTTAGTGTGTTTCTTTAGTATGCATTTATAGTTAGGAAATCTGATGGTCACGATATGTTCCCAACATAGAGTGATCTGATGGTTCATATTCTCCTCGATCTTAACGGACATTGATATGTGGCTTAACACCCGATTGGTCCATGATCTCTATTTAAAGAGTATGGAATGTCATTTGTCGATGATCGATTGTGAGAAACTCTCTTGTAAAATCTCTCTGTGATATTTTTTCTTTTGCATTAATAAATTGCTCCAAGTGGTCGCGTTGGTTGGGGTCGTGGATGTTTCCTCGTAGGGGTTTTACCACATCAAAACATCAGTGTGTTGATCTTTGATCTAGTTGTGTGAGTGGTTACTGAAGGTTTTCATCCTCTATTGGAATACTTGTGTTGTCAAACATGGTATCAGAGCATGTTTGAAGACTTGCTCCTGTTGTAGATCGAGATCGTGAAGTCGAGTTGTCTCATCTCCTTTTTCTACCATTTTTATACATTTCTGGGCTGAGAGGACTGTTCCATTGCGTCTGGAGCGCTCGTTTCATTCAAGAATGCTTTTCATTTCACTCGAAAAGGTTTATGTTTGCCCAAGATACGACCATTTCAGCTAGATCTGGAGGTATAAAGCCTAAATACGCCCTTTTAAAATTTTTGCAGAGTATTTTTTCGGTTTTATATTATTTCTTTCCAGGTTGCTACTCTTTTAGATCTACGTTTTCTCTTTTCCCTGGGCCCTATGCGATCTCGAAAAATCATAAACAGATAGGAAAAGGTGCATTTTCCGGGTAAGTTAACCGAGATCTAACCCTTGTTGTCATCGAGAAGCGAAAAAAATTTCTTCTGTGAAAATAGTTTTTTTTAGCACGCTCTCCAAGGTCATCTTCCACAACAACAAAAAAAGCACCCTCAATCCTCCTACTAAACAATACAATATGTTTTGCTAGCCCATTTGGTTAAAAGTTTCCTTATTAAGTAAGAGGTCTTGAGTTCAAGTCTCTCTTTTTGTTATTTTTTTTGAAAAAGTTCATGCTCCAGTGTAAAGTGTATTTCACTTCAAGTATAAAAGTGTTATGCGTGCAACTTTTATTTTATAAAATAACTTCATTGTAAAAGTGATCCCCACTTCTTTTTATAAAAGTGGGTCACTTCATAAAGCAACTTACACCATCACGTGGTCCTTTGGTTATCGGTTATGCCTTTTTTTAAAAGGGCATAATTTTCACATCCGAAATCTGTTTTCAATGTCATTTGTTTTTTAAGCAGCCTAATTTTTTTAAATCTTTCCATCCATATCATTAGTTTTAGTTTTTAAATCCATATTATCTACATATTTAATATGGCTTCTTCAAGTAATATTTTTCTTACCAACACCAACTACTTCCATTGAAAATCCCATATGGAGGATTTATTAAGAAGTAAAGGCTTGTACCGGATTACCTTGGGAAAGGAAACAACACCCACTGATGCTGATAAGAAATTCAAATGGGATAATAGGAATGACGAATCACGTGGATTAATCAAAATTATCATCTCTCCTAATTTAAGGTTCCACCTTCAATCAATTGATAAACCCAAAGAAGCTTGGGAAAAGATTAAATATGTGTTTGGTAAACACAATATTATTTGAGCAAGACAGTTAGAAAATCAAGTATTGACTTTAAGTCCAAGTGATTTTTCTTGCATTGAAGACTATCTATCTAAATTTAAAACACTCGTAACTTTATGTGAAGAATGTAAGATAAAGATAGAAGAATATCGTTGCATCTATCTTATTCTTTCTAAGCTAGGTAGTGCATATTTTGTGTTTGTATCTACCTTTTATGCCATGCAAGAGGCTCTAGGGGCATATTATCAAAAACCCACTCTTGAGAACTTTTGTGATGCTTTGATTAGACAGAAAGATAAGCTTGTACAACTTGGAGTGATCAATACTGCAGGTACCTCCAACAAATCCTTAGTCATCCATCAGAAAGATAAACCCAAGAATCTCAAGAAGGAACATCCTCGCCACAACAACAAGCAACATAAGGGTCCCAAACCCACTCAAGCAACTTCCACTCCTAATAGTGAGAAAGGAGAAAAATATAAAAATAAGAAGACTGACAGAGATTGCAACTTTTGTGATAAAGATGGTCATGATGAGTCCAAATGTTTCAAGAAGATGGTAGCTTTAGAAGCAGCGATGAAGAAGCAAAACATCAGTATTGATTCTACTTCTTCTTCTTCTCATGGAGATTCACTTTCTGCTTCTAGTTTCTCCTTCAATACAACTTCTACTTCTTCTTCTGATGAGTGGCTTATTGATTCTGGAGTCGGCAACCCCAATGATTGGAATTCTATTGAAGGTTATGTTTTCAACCTTGGTTCATGACCTGTCACTTGGGCCTGTAAGAAACAACAAGATATTGCACTTTCTTCAGCAGAAGTAGAGTACTGAGCAGCGGTAAATGCAAGTCATGAAGCCTTATGGCTTTGACAGATTCTTTCAGAGTTTAGATTCCAGCAGCAGCATCCGACCAGCATTTGGTGCGACAATCAGAGTGCCATCAAGATCGCAAAAGACCCAGTTCAACATCAGCACAGAAAACACATCGAGCTACACATGCACTTCATCAGAAAGCTCATTCAAGATCAAGTTATTGAAGTGCTATTTTTCCCTACAAAATATCAAGTTGTAGACATTTTCACAAAGTCTCTTGCAGAAGCGAAGTTTTCCAAACTTCGATCTATGTTAGGAGTTCAGGAAGTTGTCATTAAGGGGGGATAGGATCTAATGCCTCCTTCCCTCTCCTATTGTGTCACTATTGTAAATCCTTCAATCCTATCCCAATTTGTTCTTAAGGAAGGATGATAGGATATTTAGACACTTAGGAGTTAGTTAATATCTACTTGGTCTAATGTGTCGTTAGGTAAAAGTGTGTTTCTTTAGTATGCATTTGTAGTTAGGAAATTCGATGGTCACGATATGTTCCCGACATAGAGTGATCTGGAGGTTCATATTCTCCTCGATCTTAACGGTCATTGACCTATGGCTTAACACCCGATTGGTCCATGATCTCTATTTAAAGAGAATGCAGGGTCATTTATCGATGATTGATTGTGAGAAAATCTCTTGTAAAATATCTCTGTAATCTTTTTTCTTTTGCATTAACAAACTGCTCCAAGTGGACACATTGGGTGGGGACATGGGTGTTTCCCCGTCGGGGTTTTACCACGTCAAAACATTGGTGTGTTGATCTTTGATCTGGTTGTTTGATTGGTTACTGAAGGTGTTTGTCCTCTATTATAATACTTGTGTTGTCGAACACCAGGTCCAGTGGACATAATCATGATATGGGTTTCTGTCTAGCCCCAGTTTTCATCCTGAAATTAATGTTTGACTAAGTTCATATACTTATGTTTTTTAGAAGACAATTAGCATGAATATTTTGGACTGTTAAATAAGTTTTTAAATTTTAATGAATAGTATGAAGAGATAGTTCAAGGATTTGTTTTGGTTTTGTGCATATGAAATGATTGTTGATTAAGGTTGGTTGTCATTGATGTCAACCCTTAAAGAAAGCCTCGTAGCAAAAAGGTTTGGGTAATGGACCCAATATTGTTTGATGTAAATATGACTCGTTATTGTTTTTTCATGGTTGATAAGAAGTAAATATGGATGAACTCCAAAGTGGTCCCCTTATGGTGAAAGCCCTCACAGGAAGACGCTTTGTGGAGTAAGAGAACCCATGTTTAATTGTGGAATAATGAGATGAAGGAAAGTGAACTTGTCAGGGAAAATATTCTAGATGGATAGTGTTTTTCATGTCATTTTTGGTGGTATGTGGAACATCACATAATTCCTCACGGTTAGAGTTATGGCCATGAGAAGTTGGAGACCCCAGGTTTGGGTAATGGACCCAAGTTTGTTTGATGGGTAACGGTATGATTTATGATATATTTTGAGATAATACTATTCTATATGGATAATACATGTCATTTCATTTCTAGTGGTATGTATAACTTCACATAACTCCTCACGGTTTGAGATTTATGGCCTTACGAAGTTGGAGGACCCTCGTATGTCATTTAGAAGCCCCAAAAGGTCAAAGTAGTCAAAGTGGTTTAAGATATTTTAAAAGGTAAATAATAAAGTGAAGTGATGAGTGTATTATAATTCAAAGTGAATACAAAATAAATTATTTCAATAATAAATTTAATGGAGAAATTAGAAGTGGACCCAACCCTAAAATAGGGAAAGTGGGCCAAGTGACCTAGAAGATGTTTTTAAGGAAGCTACTTGTAGAGTATAAATAAGAGGCAAGGCTCTCTCATTTGAATCACACTTGAGAATATTGAATATCTATAGGTGTCTAAGGTAACCAAATGATATCTAAGCCGAAATTCTGAGGAAAGTGAAGAAAAGAAGGCCGAAATGCAAGGAAGGATAAATTCTTTTGATGGTGCTTTCTAAGGTATGTTATTTACAGGTCATCTCACCATTTTCGCAATAACTTTTTTTATATAATGATTCAGATCCTGAAATTTCTATGAAAGTGATAACACATATCCAAGTATCTGTGGTAAAAAATTCATATTGTGGGTCATTATATTTTGGGAGTTACACTCCGTGGAAAATAGGGTTTGTGGTCAGTCCTGAAACTAGTCAAAATCAGGTGTTTTGGGTAAAAATGTCATAACTTATTCATAACAGATCCACATTCAGTGAGACAAAATGTGTTTGTTATGGTACAGTCTATAGTATGTTGTGTAACATTTTTAGATCAATTCATCAAATATTTTGTGCGGGGCACGCTCTACAAGGTCACTCTCTAGAATAAGACAGAATTCAGCAAGGTATGTCATTTTTGCTATAACTCCTTTTCTGAGAGGTTCCAAGTAGTGAAACTTGGATGAATTGCATAAAACACAATAAAGAACATTGTGTATCGGTTTCATATCTTTATACATTACAAGTTCAAATTTATGATTACTTCAAGTTAGGGTTGTTGACTAATCCAAAACTAGGCATGTGAGACTAAAGAAAAGTTTGATGAAAACGCTAGTCTCTTGTTTTTAAAGTTAAGGAAGGTTTACAGGAATGTGATCATATACACCAGGTCTATTACAGAGCTACAAATTAGATTTGGATGATGAAATTGATAAGGGCTTTTGGTTGTGGTACATGTTGAGTACATGGGTGAGACAAATAGTTGATGAGTTGGCACACATACATGAGGTGTATAGTTGATGATGTTGGTACATATTGATAAGTCATAGTTGATGAGTAGTTGACACATGATTGGTACATACTTCGTACATGGTTGGATGAACTTGTTTATGGTACAAGTTGATTACAGGTTGGTGCATGGTTGATGCACTTGTTTATGGTACATGTTGATTACAGGTTGAGGTTCAGGTTGATGCATGGTTGATGCATGGTTCAAATTTATTGGTACAGGTTTACAGCGGTATATCTCACAGTGATAGTGTGACAGTGGTTCCATCATTCTACTTCTACTTCAAGGTGGCAGGACGGGGCAAGGACAGGTGGTTATAGCCACCTTCCGGTTGTAGCTGAAGAACAATGGGGGTTGTAGCCTCCTTCTGGTTGTAGCCAGAGAATTAGGGAGTTGGAGATTCCCTCAGGTTGTAGCCTGAGAAACTAGGGAGTTGGATCCTCCTTCCAGTTGTAGCTGGAAAACAAAGGAATTCGGTGCTTCCAATTAATGTAATTCTTCAAGACATATAAGAAAAAGCATTCTGTGGTTTTCTCCCGATTTGGGTTTCCACGTAAAACATTGGTGTACTATGTATATGTGTGATTGTTTATTTCTTACTGCTCAT
>ML815856.1:0-37100 GCA_009831015.1 Picea engelmannii | reverse complement strand
CAATTACCGACATGGTTAATCCTCAATGGGGATTAACCTAATAATAAAAATAATAATAATGACATGATTAATCCACAATGGGGATTTAATCCAATAACAAAATAATAAGAATGCTCTTCGCAGTTACATTATTTCAACAGGGTTTTCATCTTCTGGGGTTAGGGTTTTGGGTTTTCTTTATGATAAAAAGGCCTTTAGATCCTCATTGTAAAATAATTTTCTTGTGAATCCGATAGTCGTCACATCACTTCTCAGAGATAAGTTATTGCCATTCTAGCGAGTCTTTCACTTTGTATTTCTACAGTTTTGTACATTTCGCTCATTAATAGAAATTGTGTATTATTGTATATCTGTATTTATGGTTATACCTCTGATATATCTTTGTTATATTATCGGCTCTCTTGCAATATCTCTTTATATTTATTTGTTATATATCCACTCTCATTTCATGTTGAAAATAATCTGGATCAGTGGTATCAAAGTAGGCTGCTCTTGATCGTTTGTTTTCAGTGCATGTCCCCAACAACATCTAAGTATAGCAAATTGCGTATCGAGCTTGTCTCTCTTGAGGAAAATCGCTCTCGCACGCCCAAGAAACCCTCCATGGTGGAAGAAAATAAAAATGATAGAGTAGATGATTATATTAATCTATTGCTTGAGCAAGCTCTCATGCGACAGAGGTATGAAATGATGGAGAATTTGTCCTGCGTCCTTCAACGCCTACCAATAACAACCGGTGCATCTTCATCAAGCGGCCACTTTGGAGGCACTTTTCCTTTCAAGGTACAAGTTAATTTTGATATTCCCGTATTTGAAGGACATATAGATGCAGATGCCCTAGAAAAATGGTTAAATCTACTAGAAGGTTATTTCTATGTTCACAATTTTTTCGACAGGGAAAATATCACCTTCACACTCCTCAAATCTCGCCCCCATGTCAAACATTGGTGGGAAACTTACTGGGAGCAAACTTCCATAGAGGAGTCTGGAATATATGGGGTCGATCCCACTTGGGATTTTTTTGTAGAAGTGGTCAAGGAACAATATTACCATGTTTGTAGCTATGATGACCAATACATGAGATGGACCACGTTGCATCAAGAGAGGGGCCAGGCAGTGCTGAATTTCACCAATACCTTCCATACCTTGCGCATCAAGTTGGGTATCAAATATTTTGAGCGGTATTTGGTTCTGAAATACTGTGGGTCCCTACACAGATATATCCAAACTGAAATGGAGTTTCTAGACATCTCATTGTTGGGAGCTACCTATCGATATGTTGTCAATATCAAGCAGAAATTTAGGCACCAGAAAAAATGGGAGTTCAGGTCTACAAATCCGCAACAACCAAAGTATGATAAAGACGGCCCTAACAAACAGCCTCTCAAAAACCAGTCCAAGCCACAGGAAAAGAAGGGTCATAGGAAGACAAAGAAGGACATTAGAAAGTGGTGTGATTTCCATAAAATCCCCTGGCACAACACTGATGAATGTCACTCGAAACAATCATTGGTGGTAGAGATCAAAGAAAAGGAGTCAAACCCCGATTCAGAATCTGATTTAAAAAATAATGGGTCAAGACAAATCATCAATGCAGGCCCCATAGCTACTGTCACGACCACAACAATTCAACCAGAAGAACCATCTTATCTTGAAGAGGGGGAGTACCTCTTCCATTCACAGATTTGGGTGAAGAGGACCATGTTGCATTTCATTGTTGATAGCGGAAGCCAGAAGAACCTCATCTCAATAGAGGTCATGAAACAGTTTGGATTGTCGACAACACCACATCTACAACCACACAACATTGGTTGGCCTCGCTAGGGAAGAGATCTTTGTGTCAACCAACAGTGTCGATTGTCATATTGCATCCAACCCTTCAAGGATGAAGTATTATGTGATGTTTCCCTATGGAAGCTCCATGATATCTATGACTATCGACCTCATAGTGTCAATGTTACTCTAGGGGGTCATCTCTACAGGATACCAGAGGTAGTTCCAACTACTTTCGCTCCTAAACAGTGTTGCAAGGTAGTATCTCATACTACAAAATTCATCTTCTTCGCAGTCTGTTCAAAAGGGGAATAGAAGAACATTGCAACCACTGTAGCCTTAGTCCAAGCACCTTCTGTCTAGCAAAAGAAGTTTGACAATATTGAAGCAAAGCGCAAGGATTCCTTCTGCACATAGTCATCTCATGTAGTCGAACTGGTTAAAAAGGTCCAACCCTTCCAGCCAGAGATTCATGACAGCCTTCAACAAGCTAAGCAGCACAACTTCTCCAACAAGGCAAGCATCTCATCAAGATGTAGATTCAGCCTAGTGGAAATCTATTTAAAGACTGAATCCTTGGAAAGTGGGAGGACTATTCTACATTCGCTATGGTATGCTTGAACAAATTTTCTTGGTTTTAAAATTCATTATTTTCATCTTTGCACTAGAATACTAGGGTCTAATAGTTATGTTGATAGCAGGAGTTCTTTTTAAATTGAAAGATGGGAGGTCAAGTTCTGATTTTATTTGCATAAGGTATATTTTATTGTTTGGTAGCTAAAGAAAAAAGTCCTTTTATGTTTTCACCGTTAGCTTGTCTAATTGGTTCTTGGTTGCAGAGATTAGTACTAGTGTCTAGAAACATTCATTGAAGTATGTTTCAACTTTGTCAATTCATAATCTTTGTTTTTCATTTACATAGTATCCAAGCGGTCTTGTAAATGTTAGCTATCTATGCAAGAACATGTTTCTGGTCTAGACTTTCGCAAAAGTCTAAAAGAGCTTTAAGACTTTCATTTTAATGTATTGATGAATAAGTATTCAATAAAACAAAATTGTTTTTCCATAATCATATTTCATTTTCTTGAGTCACTTTCTTTTTCCCATTTGAATGTTATTCTCTTTCAATTACATGTATCAGATTTCTTTATTTTTGTTGTATGAACTTAGATTTATTTTTCGGTTCAGTTCTCTGTGTTGGTATACTTGTGTTACTTTAATTCTTGTTGTTATTAAACATATTGCATAAAATACTAAGATTTGCATGATAGGACCATTTATTTATTTGTCTTATGATTATTTTTTTTACATATATGTGATGTTATGTTTTGTAATATTTTTAAAAGTAGATATATTGTATACATATTTTTGTAATTATGGTTCTTAGTTATCTCACAAGAAATACCATGAAGGCAGATATTATGTTATGTTCAAGGATCTAAAATAAGGGTGATCATTCTTGTTTCTTTTTTATTTAGCCGACCAAGAGGTCGAAAAGTCGACTTTAAGAACATTCACTTCCTCTCATCAACATTTTTGGTGACCATATTGGGGACTCTTTCAATAGTCTTCCAGTTGGACAGCAACATGCCCAAGGGCCTACATTCTTTTCTTTTTCTTTTCCATTCCTTTTTGTTGTTCATTTTAACTCATGTTTAATTACTTTTCCATTCCTTTATTTTCTTACTACTAATTTGCATCAATTAGAGCTTGGGATATTCATGAAGGAAGCATTTTTCTTGCAACCTGAAGCTTTGGGCAAAAATGATATTGTAGGTTAGCTACTGCTTATAGCTATTGAGACAGTCGAAGAGATGTTTAATGAGTCTGAAATCCTATTGTTCTCTTTCATGTTAGCCCAATTTTGGTATGCAATATTACCCCCTCTGCAATAAGTAGATTAAACCAATCCTTTGAGATCTATTGTCACACTTTATGTTCCTCCTTCATGGTTCTTTACATACTACTTTTACCGTCTTGTATGACTCTCCGATCAAGACAACAACCTAACGCCATAATTAGTTTCCTTGACTAGACTAGTGTCACCTCTGGATTTTTTAATTTCAAAGTAAACACAACCCAAACCAGAGAACAACTTGAAAATTATATGGAAATCATTGCTCAAGATATTGTTGTGAATGAGAAAAGAGAACTTTTTGTGAGGTGAGATATTAATAATCCCCCTCATCGTTGAGACGTTAATGTTCCAAACCCCTTGAGGGTCATGCAGACTCGGAGGAAAATCTCTTGAATTCGATTCATTATCCAAGGTTGGGAGAAGGAAAAAAATCCTTGAAGTCTTGCATCGACACATTTTTCATTCTTATTCATATTTAAAATCTGAATCACCCACCCGTAAAAATACTTTTAATTGGACACCTCCATCTATATCAAGAAAGATGACTGCTCCCGCAGGGTCTTCCCAAACTCCTGGTAGTATATACAGTGTTACAACCAAATTGTTTCTACAACCAATCCAGCCAAAGTAATTCATAAATTTGACCTCTTCTAATTTAAAGAAGACTTTAATAACACTCTTTAGCATGTTTCTTCGCCACTAAACTTAAACCCTGCTAATGTGTCACTTCCTAAGTTTAAATATTATCTACCAATTTTTTCCAGAATGGAACTTGCACAGTAGATGAGCATATTAATGTCTTCTCTAACACATGTCATAACATATGAGCAAACGATAATGACTCATGCATGTGTCTTTTTGTCAACTCTTTAGATGAAAAAGTTGCTACCGATTTATTTGACTTACCACCAAAGTCTTTTTCTACTTGGGTGAAATTATGTTATTGGTTTAGATCAACCTATGGAAAACCACAAAGTCTTGTTGATTGGCTTAAGGACTATAACAGTTTAACCTATCGACTTGGCCAGTCCATCAAAACTTTTAATATGCATATTACAAATATTTATAACCGAGTCCCTAAGGTTATTCAACCTCACAACTATGCAGCCTTAATTCATTATTATAATACCCTCCTGCTAGCGGTAGAAATAGGTTAGAAGAGAGGGGTGTCGTTGATCTTTCATCAGCCTTACAGGATTTCTTAGAATATGAGGAATAGACCTTGCAAATCGGTTTTTCATTTGATGACCTGAGAAAAAATGTGGATATGATCGATGTCATGCAGTTAACGCAAGACATGAATAACCGCATGATCTCATTTGCGAGTAAAATCTCACCTACTTCTGTATAAGGGAATATCCCACTCGCACCACCTCAAGCTCCATTGCATCCAACCCAACCTTCAATACTTCTTATATTCCCTTGGTGTAACTTATGTGAATATTTCCATGACCCTAATACTTGTGAAGTATTGAAATCCACCAAAGAACAAATCTTTGGAAAAAAATCCGAACAAATTATTAATTCCCTTGATTAGGTGGAAGAGGAAGATGTCCTAACTATTAGAACTAGGGGTGAAACATACAATAACTGGAATCAAAAGGGAAACAATTACAATCATAATCCTAGTTCCTCTACCCAAAAGCACGCAAATCAGAACACTTTTCAAAGTACCAGAAAGAATCAAACCTCTACTTCCCAACAACAACCTTCATCTTCTTCAACTAGTTCGGTCGAAAGGTATAACATTATTGAGGATCTAACAAAGGTTAATATCAATGACATGTTACTTGATTTGGATAGTACACCTTAACAACAAGAAAATATGAAAATATTCTTAGCTAAAGAACCTTTGAATAATAACACTTCACAATCCAAGACCTCAATCACCAACATGGTTACGGAAGCTAAAGAATATTCACCAACCCCAGGAGTCGTAGGAGTTATTTTTACACAGTATTATTTAAATACCCCTCCATTTTATGTCTCCATGAATATAATAGAAAATATAGCACATTACTACCTCATTGATGGTGGTTAAGGCCCAAATGTCATGTTCAAAACCATTATGGAGGAGTTAGTATTGTCTTGCACCAATGAGAACCCTAGGAACATGTTAGAATTCATTAAGCAATGTTAATCCACCATTAGAGAAGTGAAATACGTGACCTTGGTAATTTGTTCACACCTAGAGATTTGCACCACGTGCAACATCCAGGTGATGGACATGGGAGTAAGCAATTACTCTATAAATACTTGGTAGGGATTAGCAAGATTTGACGAGTGGATATTATTCCATGGATGGAACTCATATCATTATTTTGAAGGGATCCAAAAACATTATTATATATCATGAATAATGTACCATGCCCTATATTGAAAACCTTTTGCAACCTTCCATAAATTTTGTTGAGTCAAATCTTGGAATCTACTAAATCTTCCTGGAAGATGAAGCTAAGAACACTAAACCTCCTTTTGTAGATGAGTTTCATGATAAAATCGGGTACATGAATTTTGATGGAGCCTCCTTGAATGAGGGAAATGACACAGGAATTACCTTGTACACCACCTTTGGAAAATCTCATTCATTCACATACAGGTTAAATTTTGCATGCACCAAAATTGTGGTTGAATTTGAATCCTTATTATTAGGTGTTGAGAATTCCTTGGCTCTTAATTTTAAAAAATTGATTGTTTTTGGTGATTTAGAATTAGTTGTGGATCCGGTCAAAAAGTTCTACACACCTTCCAATGAACTTATAAAGTGTTACACCAATCTGGTCTCTGATTTAACATCAAAATTTTCTTATTTTGACATTATACGTGTCCGAAGAGAGTTGAACGTTATTACCGATAGTTTAGCTTCTTTTGCAAATAGAACTAATAGGCATATTTTCCAGGAAACACCAAAATTTATATTATATCCCTATATAGACCTCATGTGCCAGACAATGAGGAGTCATGGCAAGTATTTTCTAATGATGAAAGCCTTTGAGCTTTTCTTACCAATGAAACTGAGGAGTCTATTAAGATCATTGACCTAGGAAAAAATTAGTTTCCTAAGGGGTTGACCCCTTTGGAAAATTATTTTTATTCAAGTGATGAAAACAAGCAACATCCCGTAAAAGAAGAGTCAAGGAGGAAAATTGATGATACCATTCCTATGAACATAGGAACCTAAGAAGAGCCCAAGATGCTACACATGTCAACTACATTCTCTTATGAAGAGAAATAACATTTCATGGCTCTTTTTCTCGGTGGCACTATAGCAGTCAAGTGGCCAATCGGTTTATCTACGGAGGGCTTCAGGATATCTAGGTCGATCTATATACAGGTGTTGTATGATGTGTTACCACTCGAAGGGGTACCAACAAGGGTTACAAGGGTGGCCAAGAATGTGCGCTTAAGTACCACTTGTAGTTCTTGCGTGTATGCTTCCTCGACCACGGATTGATGCATTTGATGATAGATCTTTGTAGCTTTAAGACACTAGAATACGTCTCTACTCTGGAAAAAATAACCCATAATTTTTTGTCGAGGAAAGTGCTATGATATCACTTACAATATTCCAGATATAATATAGTATGTAGAACATAAATATTTAGCAAGCAATGGCAGAACAACAATGATATAACCAGATCAATATCATAATAATACCAAAATAAACAAGAAAAGGCACCTTTATTAATGATAGCAATGTTCACTTGCCTCTTCGAGGGGGAAACCTCTAGTAGAGAAGAGCTTTATTACAATAATCTCCAAGACAAAACCTCGTATGCCCTCAACTCCTATTTATACTAAATCTATCTACCAAAAGAACGATCTAGACGAAGATCTTCTAGAAGCATAAGCTTTTATTAATTCTTCTTACATTTGACTTATTCTTCCTTATTACAAGGCCTTATTAATATTGGTCTTTATTACATCGAAAATATATTATTCTACCTACGTGAGGGGTTAGGGAGGTTGGGTCCCTAACACCAACAGTGGTATCAAAGTGCCTTAGTTTTTAGGCCTGAATTGAGCTATGGGATTTATTCATTGTTGAGTTGTCCAGTAATTTTTATCCTCATTTATTCTCTTGGGCTTCTTCATTTCTACCTGGAAAAATGTTCATCCATCAACCTACCAGTATGTATTAATCTCTTCATTAATCTTCCATCTAAGCATGTATCGTTGCATAAGTGTTGAGGCATTTCCTCTACATAAGTCTAGGGTTTTATGACCTAGCCTATCTGTTATTCTCTGAGTGACCGATCGTTCTCCTATATGTTCCAACTCGCATGCATGAGTCATCTTCTACCTTAGCATCTATCCAGAAACTTCTCTATATACTAAGGTTTCTACCTTGCATTATCTTTAGTTCCTATTCCATTTGCATATGTTAGAATTGCAAGTGTTACGGTTTGGCGCATGACTTGGTCCCATTAGAAGTTGGAATAATTTATCAAGTGGAGTATAACTTCGACATTATTCCCCTGACAAAGATCAATACCTAATTCGTAGTGAAGCCAAATATTAGGTTTGTTGTTTGCGACATTTTTAGGGTTCAAAATTGCATAATCACCTATGCCAATTCCATCATGAGCCTCTCAGAGGAGGACGCAATTGAGAGAAATAGAATGACCCATCTATTTCCATGATGCTCATAAACTATTCCTCGAAGACCACTTGCTTGATCAATATCCTCGGACAAATCGATCAAGAAAACCACTAACTGACATCATCGATCCATTCAAATCCATGAGGATGATACAATTGGAAATCATGATGATGATATTGTGATTGATAATAGTTAATGGGGAATTGTATCGACAATGAGTGATAACCTATTTCTTTGAAACTTGAATTATTGTTGTCATTACCTTCCCTAAAATATTGTACACAATGAGTCTTGTGTTTGTTTCGTAAATTCCTTTACACGACACGATATCGATGTATTGTGGCTTGGAACATTTTCAAGGAAGCAACTCCCACTCTTTCATACAACAGTTCGAGGGTTTCGTCCATTAATTATTGGTAGGCTATTTTTTACTCTTAAATCCATCGGGACCGAAACGAAAACCTCACCAGGACATAAAACCCCCTGCGTTTTTATAGAGGTGGTACTCCTCTTTAGATTTTCTTGATATTTTTTAAATATTCAAAATGTGGGACTTGACAGAAGTCTGTTGTAGTAATTCAAAGAAACGGAAATATTACGAAAAAATAAAAGGAAAATGTTTTTGTTTTCTTTTTAAAGAAATTTCCTGAGAAAGGACCAGGAATTACACATTTCACACATTTAAAGCAAATAAGCAAAATTTCCTCACCTCCATCATAGTTTGGGATAAAGATTTATGATCACATAAAATAAAAAGAAGATGATTTGCATGCATAAGTGAACTTTAACAGAGTGGACACATGGGCAGCACAAATAAAGATAATGATATATCAACCTCAAATACTTTATATTCTGAAAACAAGGTTACAAAGCACAGTCAAGATTGTTCCCAAAGTAGTTCTCTTGAAATTTCCAAAAAAATATATAGTATGTTACATATTCTTTGAAATTGTAAATGCGTTTGTCTTAAAGACTCGGATTGGGGCTCTCGCGAACCATAAAGAAAATAAATACAAGAAATAAGCTTTTAGAAGGAATATGGTAGGCGGTATAAGGATCAACAAGACTTGGTAAGAAGAAAAAAGGAGTTATCAGTCTTCGGTTAAACCTTTATAGTGAAAGAGGTGGAATAACTAGATGAAGGACTTGATAAAGAAAAGAAGGATGTGATCAGCGTAAACTTACTATGATGGTCACTTGTGTGTTCATTTGCTCGCTAATGTCCTTTTATCATTTTCATCAACGGTTACAGGAACCGTCTCAAATTCTTCTTGCCCTTCATTTGTCAGTTTATCGATAGCCTTCTTGAACCATTCTTCGATGTAACTTTTCATAGGTGCCACATTGATTTCATGCCAGATTTTAATAGTGAATAGCTCACCCTCCAAGCCTCGGAGATCAATGTAAATGCCATGTAATATTTCTTCAATATCTTGATTTTTTACGAATTAATCCACTAGCCAGTTATCTATGGCGTTCTCATCATATTCAATTATGCCATAGAATTTTTCAATTGACAATCCTTTAAAAATATCAAATTTCTTGTCAAACTATTGTTTTGCTAGGAACAACGAGTTGAGGATCAACTTGGGATCTTGGACTTCATTAGTGCTTTCGGATAGGTCCACCTCCATGATCCTTTTGAGTAGCTCTTCTCTCCTTGTTATGGCTTGGTTGCACGCCTAAATGATGTTGTTCAAGTTCTTTATTTTCTCTTTCCAGCAGGCATTCAACTGCTTGATCTGAATCGGAGAGGGAATCTCCTCCTCTCTTCTCTTTAGCTCTGACATGTTGGAAACTTTAATACCAAAGGGTACCACAGCATGAAGGTAGAAACCTTCTTCATTTTTTAGGTCGTCCTATAGATATTAATGGAAGGCATGCACCCTCAAGCCAAAATAAATCACGCTTTTTGAAATTTCTCAAGCTTTTGTAATCAGTGCCATTCTTTTCTTGATATTATTCTCCACATAGCTCTTGGCCGATGTGAGTAAGCTTGAGGATCCTTTTATTTTGGCTGCAGTTGTGGTGGGTCTGAAAAATTCCAAAGGGGTGGCAAGGAGTAGAAGAGGCATCAAAGTCTCTTCCAGTTCCTTAATCCTTTCCTTTAACTTTATATTTTCCGCTTCGAGACCACCAATGGAATCGTCCAATGCATCACCAGTTGCTTTATGGATTCTGGAAATTTGGGAAGGCCGCATATTTCTTAGGTTAACATCTTAAGGATATTTCCCCTTTTTATTCTTCGCATCACTCTTCTCAATAATTAATTTCTTATATGCATTGTCAAAGACAATGCTCTAAAATACAAATGATTCTTCTTCATCAAATATCTCATTCTCAACAATTTCCAACGACTGATTTTGGTGGGTTGCGCCTCCTGGGTGATCAATGTTAGGAAACATCTTCTCAATGTCAGCCTCAAGCTCCATATCTTCGAGGGAGAAGCTATTGATGTCACTTTCGACATGATTCTCTTCTTCCTCTTGTAAAATATTCTTCCTCTTCTTCTTCAAAGGAAGTTTATGTAAGCTTTCAATTTTTCCTAGAGGGGGGTTCTTATCTCCTCCTCCGCCTGAACTACTGTAGATTACTTTTTTAGATGGGTGGGTTGTTGGATCACTACTCAGAGGTGTTGTAGTCTTAGGAGTAACATTTGGGGACTGGGAACTCTTCTCCTTGGGACCCTTTCCTCTTTGTTTGTACAATTCATTTGTACTGACTATCGTCTCTAAGTTGCCAGCAATGTGGGTATGATTTCCCAGGTTATTATATTCTTCTTCTCCTAGAAAAGTGTGGATAAATGAATTTCTAAAACCTACTATTAACATATGTTCCAAAAATATTTTGTTAGGGTCAAACCCTCTAATATTTTCATCACACTTGAGATTCAAGTTGTGGAAGCGGTTTGCAAAATCATCAATTTTGTTCATACTTTTGAATACAAAATCTCCAATTTTCCAAGGCAAAGCTATGAATTGTTTTTTTTGTTTTTCAAGAAAAAAGTGCAACCGAAAGTTATATTTCCTTGCAAATTCTGTAACAAACATTATGTCAGATATATGGCATGGTAGAAAGGAGGGATTTTCCTTAGAACCAAAAATCCTGATAACATTGTAATTTTCCATTTGCTCCAGAGTCCCCCTTTTGTCCAGGAATTTACTAGCCTGAGCAGATATTCTTGGGGTATATTTTCCAAACAACAATCCTTTAAGAACCGATACAAAGTCATTGAAAACTTCATAAAAATGCAGGGAAGCTTTGTTCCTCCATAACGCTTGGTACCAAAAGGTCACAGGGTCAAATTCACAGTTCACCTTCTTGCATATAGACAATTTAGGAAATTGACAGCAATGCGTTATCGTGAAAACCAAATAAGAAGACATTAAGAATTTCTTATCCTTTTTATATTGAGACAATTGGGAAGAGATTTCAATGGAAATCAAATTCCCCCAATCGAAAATGGCTTGCTCCTTGACAGTAAAATATAAGATATAAATGCCCAAAGGGGTTGGATCCAATGGTGGAAAGCGAGGAGTTTTTCACCATTGGGCAAGGTTCAATTCTCATGAGGGCTTTACCTGGAGCCATGGGGACACCTTGAGGTAGTGGTCGAACGTGTGGTTGCACCCAGAGATACTATAATAAATGGTATCGTGACCCGTGCACACATAAGTGGATCAAAGCCCACCCCCGTGTCCTTCAACTTTTTTTAACAACTTACTTCTACATTTAGTAAGAAGTTTGTCGAGGAGTTTTTCTGATGGAGCGAGACAGCATGAGACAGACGGTCAATGCGGCTAGGGCCTAAACCCTAGCCGCCTCGTTTTTGTTTGCAGGGGCGCGGTTCTATGCCTGTAGCAGTTGCTCAAAGCCCACGCATCCAGGGCCGCGGATGGTGTTTCAACGTCTTACCTGAGCGTTTTTGCATGCATTTTGGAGAAGCGGTATAGGCCTCCGTCTTCTTGTTTGCTGGAGGTCGACGGCCTGTTACGATGGCTTCGGATCCGATTGCCGAGAGGGAGAAAGATCCTTTGGAAGCATTCAAAGCGTTAATCCGCCCGGCAGGACCCAAATCCAAGCCTTCTCTCTCGTCTAAGTTTGTTAAGAAGTTGGAGGAGATCCCTTCTCTGGAGCTATCTCCAGAGGGACCTTTCAAGCTTGCCCTCCTTCTAGCCGAAAAGGCCCTCATCGGGAAGTTTACAGGGTTATGGCCTAGCCCCAAAACGGTGGAGGCATGGATGGAAGACCGTTGGAAGTCACTGATACAGGGAGCAGTTACTCTGCTCGCAGTAGGCAGGGGTTTTTTTGTCTTCAGTTTCACGAGGAAAGAGGACTGTGATCTAGTTTTCAGATCTGGACCCTATTTCATGGGGTCGAGAGGAATGTTCTTAGCCCCCTGGACTCTTGACTTCGACCCCGGAGCCGAGATCACCGCAGCCCTTGTTTGGGTTAGGCTACCTCACCTTCCCTTGCATCTCTGGGGGAAAAATTCTTTGGAGGACATTGGAAATAAGCTTGGGCGTTTCCTGGACAGTGCGGAGCTGAAAGGGGACCAGTTTACCTGTGCTCGCATTTGTGTTGAGGTTAACCTCGAGGAAGGTCTTTCGGAAGCCATTAAGCTATCCCTGGGGGAATGGATCCATATCCAAGAGCTGGACTACGAGAAGATTCCCTTTAAGTGCCTCTGGTGCCATGCTTACGGTCACTTCGCAAAAAGCTGCCCCAAAGCCTCCGAGGAGCCGGGACCAGTCAAAGAAGATGATTTTCAGCCCGTACGATGAAGGCAGTCAAGGTGAAAGGATCCACTAACCCAGGCCCCGAAGGCCACTCATTCAGCACAGGCAACTCTAGAAAACAAAAACAGCTTTGAAGCACTGGAGGAAGATGAAGCCCTAGATCCAGAAGCAACAGCAGTTAAGGAAGACCCTCCGGCAGACGAAATCCTCTCGGGTTCCACCCCCCCAAATTCAGTAGCAGCAAGAGAAATTCGGGCTCCAGATCCGGAACCCTCTGCCCATGCAAGTCTGGTTGTTACAGTCCCCTCTAGCGGCTCTGGGGGAACTACTGAACCTGAAGACAATTTAGTTATGTCTCCACCCCTTACCCGAGGGCGCAAGACCAACAAAGCGCGTAGAGAAAAGGAGGCGGCCTCCAACATTTCTTTAGGTTCTCAGAAAAATCTGGATCCCTACATTAAGGGGAAAATTTCAGCCCCCTCGGGTTAATGCTTTTCTTCTGTCTTCTACTATGCTCACAGTTTGTGAGAATTTACTCATGTATGAACTCTTTGTCATTTTCTCGAATTAGCTCAAGGAGCAGATGGGATTGGTTTCCCAAGACATTCACAAGAAGGTTGGCAGCACTGTTAGAGGTCACCAACCTTCTTCAGAGATGTAACTTTCTGATTCTGGCTTGCCAGAATGCCGCTTAATGCAACATAACCGTTTTCGTCAAAAAATATATATATAAGATATAAAGAATCATACGGGAAATGTTGACAGTATTTTCTTGGCTCGTAACTCTGGTAAATAACCAAGAAATTTCTCGAAATGGGTTTTTAAACAAGATGACCTGCAATCTGGTAATATCTTCAGGGATGGTCGTGGGATTCTCCCAGAATTTAGGTAAGATATCGAGGCCATTGTCATGTTTTTTCAAGAAGTCCCTGCAATCTTCACCTTTGAAGGTGAGTGTTGGCTCTGGATGTTTCAGCATTTTACAGAACACTTAAGGTGACAGAGAGATAGGAGAATGGTCTTGGAGTTGAATCATCCATTGAATTGGTATATACTTCTCAGCGCACCAGGAAAACGGTTCCTTGCAGTCAAAAAATTCGGAAACACAACCTACACGAGCAATTTTGGACGTCCAAATTACTTCCTTCTTAGCATAAGGGGATGAATAATAAGAGTACGCTCTAGACCACTGAAAGTTATGGTCCTCTCGTCCAAAATTGTTCAAACTGTCTCCACAGAACTGTTGTCGAGTTGCTGCTGCCATAAGTTGACGAGAGTGTTCTTTTGATCCAGATAATATTTGAAATGAGCACTTGAGAGATATAATATAATATTCTGCAAATCATTCTTTAATGTGGTTTAATAAGGAATCTCCTCGAGCCCTTCTCCTATTAATGATAATCTTTAAGGGACCCACATGATGAGTTATTAGCATTAAACCATACTAAATGTGTATTGGGAATAACGTGAAGGTGGCGGGGACGGACGAGAGTAAATAGCATCTGGGACTTCTGTGAACCCGTCGTTGCAGAAGGTTGAGAATTGGCTAAGTTTTGTAACGTAGTCATTCGGACTCAATATAGGAGGGATGAGATACTTAGGAACTCGGGGAGTCCAATGGTCAAAATGTAGATCACGGATGGTTCGGGTACAAAATGTATGTCACGAAAAAGGGATATGAAATCTTGAAACCCGCCAACCCGGGAACCCGTGACAGCAGAAATGACTAAGTATAGAATAATGTAGCATTCGTTCAGACTCATGATGTGAGAGAGTGGATGGAGATGAGGATCTGCGAGTCTGCCAACCTGCGAACCCACCATTTTGGAAAAATGACTAAGTATAAGAACTAGAAAGGGAGAATAGAAGGGGGAAAAAATAAAAGGGGAATTTGGGTAAGTATAGAAGACGGACAAGAAATGGACAAAATAAGTTGGGAAAATAGAGAAGGGGAGGGAAATTTCAGAAGCGGGAATTGATCTCAACAACTACCTAGAATTGTTCCTAGAGAAACCATTTAATACTGCCGACGAGAGTCATACAGATGCAATCTTTGTAGAACATAATGAATGGTGTTCACCATGGTTCATTCATGAAGGTATTGAAAGGATACAGGAAGGGTGAAAATAAGCGATCATTGCACATATTGGATGTGTTAGAATGAAGAATAGGGCGGGCATGATCATAGAGCAGTGAAGATATTTCTTGAAGGTCGCAGGTGAGGATTCCCTTTGACTGAGTGCTTATGCAATTCAACATAAATGAAAAACAACTTAGTCTCTTGCACAACGACAAAAAGTGCCTCAGAAAACCCTAACGAATGCACACGGCCAAGATGGCGACATGCTTTGAATGATGTTAATTGTCGAGAGGCTAGATATCACAAGGCACAATGAGAAGGAATTTTAAGCAACGATTGTGATTTTGAGCATTATCCGTCATTGGAATCTAGTGCAATTTTGATCTAGATGGATCTCGGTGGCCATCCACCTTTTCCACTAAATCAACATTTTGAGCCTATGGTTTTGATAAACCATAATATTCACCCTTTTGATGGGGAATGGAATGTAATTTCATCTTCATTTGTTAATTACAAACATCATGTAATGATTTCCTTGTGGTTTTATGTACATGTCTACAACATAGCATTAATTCACTGAATCCCATTAGAGCTCCGTAGTTAAGCGCTCTCGTGCTAGAGTAGTACAGGGATGGGTGATTGCTCAGGAAATCCTAATGTTTTACATGCCTATGGAATTTTATAAACTTAGTCCAATTTATCCCACATGCATCATGGGAATTGTTCTCCTCTCACTCTCTCATATATAATTGAGGTGAAGGAGGCCCTTTAATCATGCAAATCTTGTTGCAAATGAAGTGTAACGAACATCTCTTTATTTTTAGAGATAAGCTACCCCATTCTGCTAGCTTATGTTCTACAGTGTTTTTCTCTCTTGTTCATTAATAGAAGTTAGGTTTCACTATATTTCTGTGTTCTCTGCTTTATTTTTGTTTTTGTCTCGTTTCATTCTTAACATAATCCAGATTAGTGGTTCTCAGGATAATTCAGATCAGTGGTATCTTGTCGACTTCTTCTACTCGATAGAAACATCTTGGGATGAGGCTATAGTGGTCGTAGTGTCCTTCTCATCACCTTTTGACTGGATAGTGAAGAGGCTAATCTTTGCGGTATGAGAGATTACTTTACAGCATTGTTTTTTTGAGATAGTAGTCGAAACTACCTCTGATACCCTGTAGAGCTTACCTCCTAGAGTAATAATGACACTTTGGGGACAAGACTCATAGATAGCATGATGTTTCCATATATATGGTAGTCCTAAAAGAATATCACAAACTTCAAGTGGGGCAACATCACACACTACGTCATCTTTGGAGGGCTTGATGCCATAGGAAAAGTGGCATTGTTGGATGACATGGATTTCTTGCCCCCAACTCAACCATCTGATGGTGTATGGTTGGGGGTGTGGCATTATTGGCAGCTTCAATATCTTGACAACCTCGACTGAGATCAGATCCTTTGAAGACTACCAATGGCAGCGGTCGAGGCATCTTCGACAAACAGTCATTTCAAAGGTGCGACACCCTTCAAGGTACAAGTCGATTTTGATAACCCCTTATTTGAAGGCCAAATAGATGCAGTTGCTCTGGAAAAATGGTTGAATATGCTAGAAGGTTATTTTTTTGTCCAAAAATTTTCCAGCGGTGAAAAGATCACATTCACGCTCCTTAAATCCCTTCCTCATGTCAGAGCTTGGTGGGAAGGTTACTGGGAGAGGTACACCGTGGGTGAATCTACACCATTCAGGAGAGATCCCACTTGGGACACCTTTTTATATTCCCTAAAGGAGGAGTTATACCCTGTTAGAAACTATGATGACCAGTACATGAGATGGACAACTCTACGTCATAAAAGAGACCAGACGGTGACGAAGTACACTAACATATTTCATACCTTGCGCTCAAAACTAGGTATCAAAGACTCTGACCGACACATGATCTTGAAGTACCGCAGTAGTCTGCATAGGTACATACAAACAAGAGATGGATTTCTTGGACATCTCCTCATTGGGAGTTGTTCAACAATATGCAGTCAAAATCGAGCATAAATTCAAGCAATGGAGTAAGCGGGAGTTCAGGTTTGAAAATATGCCACAACAGAAGTATGGAAAAAGAAACCCTAACTCACAGAAAGAAGGACATATTAGCAAGGAAGGCCAACCTCAAGAGATCCAATCCAAGATGTAGGAAAATAAGGGTAACGGGAAGTTTAAGAAAGACATCGGAAAGTGGTGTGAGTTCCATAAAATCCCCTGCCACAACACCGATGAATGTTGCTCGAAACAGTCATTGATGGTTGAGCTCAAATAAAAAGAATCAGAACCTGACTTGGACTTTGATTCATAGCAAAATAAAGGGAAACGAATCATAAATGCAGAACCCACTGCTACTATCATGGCCATAGCAATACAACCAGAAGAACTAGAGGAGCTTGAGGAGAGGGAGCACCTCTTCCACTCCCATATGTGGGTAAAGGGAACTCCACTACATTTCATTGTTGATAGAAAGAGTCAAAAGAACCTGATCTCAGCCAAGGTTTTTAAGATATTGAAGCTTCCAATAATGCCACACCCCCAACCATACACCATCGAATGGTTGAGTCGGGAACAAGACATTTGTGTCAGCCAGCAGTGCCACCTATCCTATGGCATCAAGCCCTTCAAGGATGACGTAGTGTGTGATGTTTCCCCACTTGAAGTCTGCGATATTCTCTTAGGACAACCATATATGTGGAATATTCATGCTATCTATGAGTCTTGGCCCCAAAGTGTCATTGTTACTCTAGGAGGTCATCTCTATAGGGTACCATAGGTAGTTCTGACTACTATCTTGGCAAAACAGTGTTGCAAAGTAATATTTCATACAACAAAGTTTAGCCTCTTCATGATTTGGTCAGAAGGTGAGGAAAAGGACACTACAACCACTATAGCCTCATCCCAAGACATTTCTGTCGAGCTAATTATATGATATTTATTTCGACATAAAATTGTCAACCTGGGGTTCGTAAACTTAGAGATGTAAGCACAGTATATGCAGGGCTAAAGCAATCTATTCTACTCTTACATTCGAAATGAAACACTTTGACTAAAACTAAATCTAAAATCTAAAAAGTATGAAATTGCATTAGAGGAAATTAATATAATAAACCTTGCAACTGAAACTATCTCTAACTATGAAATAAACTGAAATTGAATCTAACTTATGAAAACAATTGAAATTGAATCTAACTACGAAAATATGAAAGCTAAAATTAATCTATGAAAACATGGAATTGCATAAATCAAATCTAATAAAAGCATTGAAAATTACAAATAACAAAAGGCAAAATGAAAAGCATGTGAGCTCACATGAGAAACAAAATTAACAAATCAAAACATGAAGAAATCTAACTCTTTATTCCAAAAGTATCAATCCAATTACAAAATGATGAGATCCAAATATGACTCTCAAAATGACAAACTATTTCATTGTTTCTCTATTTCTAGAGAGAGGCCTCCTCCTAAATGAGGAGAGAACCCACTTATTTATACATGAATAAAGATAACAAACTCATAATTACATATCCACTTTTCTCTCAACCTATCCCTTCAAATCCTCCACAAATATCTTAGATAAGATATTCTCTTCAAAATATTCTCTTTGAATTATCTTTTCAAATATTTAAAATGTGGAGAACATTTGAGAAGCTTCTTGAATCCTCCTTTGTTTGAAATATTCCTATATCACAAAGCTCACACAAATCTTTAGGATAAATATGAAAATATATATATAATTTCTAAATTTTAATCAAGAATTCTCTTAGAAATGCTCAAAGATAAATAATTTGGAAAAATAGAATATGAACCCATATGTATATGAGAGTGGTGGAGATTAAGGGTTTTATGGAAGGATATGGTATGAATCATGGTGACAAATAGTGTGTGGTGTTTCCCCACTTGAAGTCTGTGATATTCTCTTAGGAAAACCATATATGTGGAATATTCATGCTATCTATGAGTCTTGGCCCCTTAGTGTCATTGTTACTCTAGGAGGTCAGCTCTACAGGGTACCATAGGTAGTTCGGACTACTATCTTGGCAAAACAGTGTTGCAAAGTAATATTTCATACTGCAAAGTTTAGCCTCTTCACGATCTGGTAAGAAGGTGAGGAGAAGGACACTGCAACCACTATAGCCTCATCCTAAGACATTTCTATCAAGCAAAAGCAGGTTGACAAGATTGTAGAGGAACACAGACATAATGAGATTATTCCATATGTTCAGCATAGCTCTATTGGCCACGACCCTTTTAAGGTGTGCTTGGGGCTCCCACCAGTAGCCCCCATTGATATATATATTCTTGATGCATCTTCATCGATAGAGTCCTCCCACACTCGGACCAAGGCAAATCATGTAGCCAGATCTGTTGAATGGATCCAACACCTCCAACAGGTTTATGACATCCATCCACAGAAAAAGTACAAGCAGTTCACCAAGGTTCATATTCGGTAGAAGTTTCTCGATCCTCCGAGGGAACTTGACACAATGGGGACCATTGCTTCCTAAGGGGGGGATAATAATCCAAGGGGATCTCAGTGGCCATCCACCATTTCCACTAAATTAACATTTTGAACCTATGGTTTTGATAAACCATAATATTCACCCCTTTGATAGGAAATTGAATGGAATGTCATCTTCATTTGTTAATTACAAACATCATGTAATGATTTCCTTGTGGTTTTATGTACATTCCTACAACATAGTGTTAATGCATTGGATCCCATTAGAACTCCGCAGTTAAGCGTGCTCATGCTAGAGTATCAATGGGATGGGTGACAGCTCAGGAAGTCCTAGTGTTTTACATGCCTATGGAATTTTATAAACTTAGTTCAATTTATCCCACATGCATCATGGGAATTGTTCTCCTCTCACTCTCTCATATATAGTTAAGGTGAAGGAGGCCCTTTAAGCATTCAATGGAGTGTGATGTAAAGTTTGTTGTGAATGAAGTGTAGCCAACATCTATTTCTTTTCAAAGATAAGCTACCCCATTCTGTCAATTTGTGTTCTACAGTGTTTTTCTCTCTTGTTCATTAATAGAAGTTGGGTTTCACTATATTTATGAGTTCTCTACTATATTTTTTTTTTGTCTCGTTTCATTCTCAGCATAATCTTGATCAAATTTCTCAGTTTCTATGCACAGGGATCACACAAGATCGTCCCAACATATCCTTGGACAAATAGCTCTTCAACAAGAGTATTTGTTGTTATTGATTTGTATGGAGGGTTTGCCCTTGTTGCTAGCCTTAAAATACTAGTATTGAGAGCATCCCAAGAAGTAGGTGATTCTTTGGAGAAGGGTTTTGTCTTGCAAAATAATCCTCAATGGTCATTTGCGCCATTAATTTTCACACTTTCTTTTTTTTAAAGTGCTTCCTTTAAATTCTAGAAACATTACAGTTGGCCAGAATTTGTCAAGAACCACAAGTGGCCTATTTTATCGAGCAAGACAATCCTTGAAAGGTAATATGTTTTTCACATGCAAAGGGTAGCCGACTCAGTGATTTCCTTTCTTAGCAGAAGAGCGAGACCACCTTAACCATGAATTCAATATTGCTTTTTATTCTTCAGCGGGTACATCATTGAATCTATCATTCAATCTTGAATATCCTTTCCACTCCGGAATAATAATCAAGGTTACTTGCAAATAGTATTTTGTAAGTTAACTTGTACTCATTGAATTTAAGTTGCATTGTAAATGGGTGCATTTTTCAATAGAATCCAACACCCCTCGTTTTCTAAGTTTGCATTTGATTGTTAAAGAGTGGAGTTACAAGAAACCCTATGAGGTATGATCTATGGCTCGAATTGATGAACCATTAGAGTTACTGAAAATTCTAATACTCTCTTTTGTGGACAATACAATCATAACTGACATAGAAACTCACACCAATGTTCTAACCTGTTTACAAGATTTGTAGGAAAAAATCAAATTTCTTCAGCTTGAATCACAACTCGAACAGAAAGAAATACAACAGAAGAATCTTCGACATTTTCAACTAGTCCTTGTTAAGAACAATCGTCTTTTCGAAGAAGAAGATGATGTTGATTCAAACCAACAACCAGCATAGGAGCAACTCAGTAAAACAACTTCAAACTCAAGTACAGATGAAGTTCATCCCTCTCTTTCCAAGCTAATCAGTAGACCTTTGGGAAGAAATTAGGAACAACAAGAATAGAATAGGTATCGGATATGAAAAGGAAGTCACCTTTCATATTTTGGATTATTCCAAACCGATCCAATTCTAGAATGTTGTATTCCAACAAGAAGGTTCATATTCACTTGCTCTAGTTCAAGAGCATATTCTGAAATGCCAACATTGTCAGCGAATAAGCCACATGAAATATCGGTGCTTCGATATTCATCTTGTGAGCATTGTGGAAATCACAATAACCCTTCAAATAGATGTTATAAACACAAGAAATTGTTGGACACAGTAGTATGATATTTTCATTGATGTCAACAGGGTGCAGAAGAATCCAGTATAAACCCAAAGCTTAGAAGGAAGAATGTTAATCGAAGCTCAGAAGAGATGGCGCATTTGAAATAACACAAAGATAGAGTTATGTGAGTAAAGAAATCCTTTTGTAAAGGATCGAGTTACAAGAGTCGTTCATTCTTAGTTCGGGACAATCTAGGATCGTTAGATCGAGGTGAAGTCAAAGGTTGGGAAGGATTAAATATCAATCGTTAGATTAGCATTATGGATCGTTGGATCAAGTAGTGAATAAATTACTTTGGCACTTTTCCACTTCACCACTTCGGCGATTACTAGAGACAAGGAAGAATCCATGAAATCCCAAAGTCACGAAATAACACCTATTGTCGATTAGGAAGGAGCTTCATATAGTTTCCCAGTCGTTAGATCAAGATTTGATCTAGAGTTAAGCATTGACTGTCGATCTAGAATGAAAATGTTGAACCATCAAATCACACTAAAGGAAAGAAGGTGGTCAACTCCGGCGCTAACCACTTCGGCGAAAAGGTGTCTGAAACATGTAAGTTTACCCGAAGGCAGAAGCCTTGAAGTCATGAAATCTCGTCAACCATCGGATCAGAGGAAGAGCGGGGAAATCCCGTCAAACATACATCTGGAATGAATATCAAAATTGTTAGATCGTGCTAAAAGGAATAAGGTGGTCGACCCTGGCATTGACCTACTTCGGTGATAAGAAGCTCAGATAAACCAAGAAATCCCAAACTCTGGAGCCCTGGAGTTAACAAAAGTCATCGATCAAGAAAACAAATTGATCTACGATGATAGATCTATTTGACACTTCAGTAATGATCAAAGGATGGTATAAAAGTTCCAAAACTCACGAAGCCACGAAGTGTAAAGCCATGATCCTAGAGGGAGACATGTGGCAGAAAAAAAAAATGACATGTTTCCCAATCAGCTAGTGACAAGTGTCAAGGTATAGTTGGCACATTAGGTATACAAAAGTCACAAATTAGTGTGACACGTGGCATCCACTTAGCTAGTGCCATGTCAACAATGATGTCAACAAGCCACGTCACTCAAGGACTACATCCTCTGGGGATGTCCAGCTTCTCCTACCAGCAAATATACCTGAAGCACCGAAGGGCGAAGTCACGAATTAATGTTTTGTCGTTGATCTAAGATCCTATGAAATATTTCTTGATCGTCCAATCAAGTATACTGGAAGGATAGAGTATGTGTGAATCATGAAGTAACGCTAATCGTTGATATACTTCGGGAGCATTCTTGACCGTTGATCAAGCATAGTGGAAAGATGGTGTAAGTGGAGTTGTTAACTAGCAATAAGCGATCACCGCCATTCTATGACTTATTCAGTAGGTAAACCTCTATAGGGATTTCTCTACTCCATATTCCTAGAGCCATGAATAGCCAAATTCCCAGAGTGAACAAGAACTATTCATCTCAACTCTTAATTAAGTCCTAACCGTCGATTTGTTTGAAGCCTCTAGATAAGGCAAGATCGTCCATCTAACGGAAGATTAAATATTGACTGTATGATCTACTAGTGAATACAGTATACGCACTTCGGTGAAATGTACTTTGAGAGGATTGAATGATTGCAAAGGTCGAAAGTCTCGAAGGACAAAGTACCTGAGAACACGGTTCTAGCACCTTACACGTGATAAGGTAAAGAAGCTAAAGGGGATAGAGGTAAATAAGCCCTCAGACGTTTGAATACAGTCCCACGTAGAAGAACAGGGGTTGAAGAAGAAAACATTAATAAAACAATGTTTGGAATGGATAAGCTTGTGGTTTCGAGCTCGCGATCACAATAATTTTAGTTGAAGGAAGCGCCTATTGATTAAGACTCAAATTCATAACAATTCGAGATCTGTATACTAATGAACCGATACACAGTCATGATTAAAGAAGAGGTAAATCATGAGCATTATGAATAAAGAATAAAAAGGAAAAATGATATTATTTAAAGTTTAATGTTATCGTTTAAATGAAGAGGTGCAATGGTTCAAAGTTCAAATAAAGGGACACAATGCTTCAAAGCTCACACCAGTTGGAAGACTATATAAACAAGAAAGAATGGTGAAAAGAAGTGTCTCTGCAGTCCATATCAGAAGATCATAAGAAGAAGCAAAGTCCAAGAAGGAAAGTTGAAGATACTTATGTAGTGAGGGTGGAAGGGAGGAGCAAGGAAGGATTCATATCCTTTACTAAGTAATGTGTAAATATAAGGGAGTTGGTGCTTCCTAGGGTTGGTTCCCTAAAGAGAAGGGAGTTGGTGCTTCCTAGGGTTGGTGCCCTAAAAAAAGGGATTTGGTGCTTCCTAGGGTTGGTTCCATGAAGAAGGGGATTTGTGTCTCCAAGAGTTGGTGCTCTAAAAAGGATTGGTGTCCTTCACTATCTCAGATTATTCTTTATAAAACCTTGTAATTCATGTTAATTATTTAAAAAGGTAACAAAGTAAATGCTAATTGTTTAAAAAGGTAATATAGATTCACCCCCCCCCCCTCTCATTATTTTCAACAACTGGAAGATAGATCCTGAAAGAAATGGATCAACAAGAGGGAATGTCTTCCAACAAATCATTGTTGTTTAACGGAGGTGGTTATGCTCTCTGGAAAATAAGAATGAAAAGCTACATGTTGGCTCCTAGTTTTGATGTTTGGCAATCTGTTGTAAATGGTTACACTGCACTAGCTACTCCACCCACAGATACTACAGGAAAGAATATTTGCAATGACAACTCAAGAGCAGTTAATGCCATTCTAGGAGGACTGAAAAATTCTATATGTGTGAAGGTAATGCATTGTAAGTCAGCTAAGGAAATATGGGACAAATTGGAGGTTGTATATGAAGGAGATAGCAAATTCAAGGAAGCCAAATACAAACCTATATAGCTCAATTTGAAAATTTGAAGATGAAATAAGAGAATATTGTTGAATACTTTCATAGGGTAGATGAGGTAGTTAACTCAATCAGAACAGCAGGAGAAGAACTTATTGATAAACCTATTGTACAAAATATCTTAAGGTCCTTACCTATGAGATATGATGTTGAGATTTCCACAATTGAAGATAGACCATAACTTGACAAACTCACAGTAGATCAGCTTCATGGACTTTTTACAGCATATGAGATGATAACAGGGAACGAAAAACCATCAAAAGGAGAAACAGCCTTTACAGCATCTAAAACAAAGATGAGGCAGAAGCAAAATACCAATGACGAGTTATCATATATATCTGATGAAGAAATTTCCAACTTCACGAAGAAACTCAAGAAACGGACTAGGAAATACAAAGGAAAGATTCCTCTAATATGTTTACACTATGGCAAAATTGAACACTTTGCCAATAAATGTCCCTATCCTAAGAAGCAGGAAAGTGATGATGAAAGAACCTTCAAATATCAGAATAAAAGAAAAAACAAAGATAAAAGGAATTTCTACAAGAAGAAGAAAACTTTTTTAACCCAAGAAGACGGTAGCTCATCTGAAGAAAGTGAAGAAGAGGAGCCAAAGCTTCTATTTATGGGAATGAAAACTCAAGTTGATAATCATTCGGAAGATGAAAAAGAAGTGAACCTCGAGGAAGAATTCATTTGTGCAATTGAAGAACTAAGAAAATCTAAAAATCAAAACAAGTTACTAAGGGAAGTTAAAAACACAACTCCAAGAAACCAAAAGAAAAGAAGAAATGTTGAATAGAGAACTCAATGAAAAACAACAAATATGTAATATATTGGAGGATGAAATAGTTCAACTAAAAGGGAAACTAGAAAAAGAAGATATCCAGTCTAAGTTTTAAAACAGCTCAAAAATCTTGAATAACATTCTTAGCAATCAGAGATCATCAAATGATAAGATAGGACTAGGATATGATCCCTCTACATAACAAGAAAATGACAAAATCATATATGCAGATGTTCTTAAGACCCCCATAAGAAGAAAAGAAAACAAGACAAGAACAATATCATTGAAAAATATCTCAAATAAACAAAAATCTGCACTTCCTACTAAAGAAAAATATGACAAGAAGAATAGAATCATCAGAAGGAATCCCTCTAACAAAAATCAATATATCTTCCTTGGTTATTGTTATTCCTGCAAAAATTTTGGACATAAAGCAATACACTGTAAAGCTTATAGAAAATACAATCCAAGAAAAGTTCACAGATATGAAAATAATAAGGATAATGTAGAAAGAAGAAATTATAACTCCTCTCCCTTACAAGACTACAATGTTGAATGTTACAAATGCAACAACCATGGTTTAAATCTAGTGAATGTAGGTTGTCAAAATATGACAAAAGGATAAATATTCCCAATAATCAAAAAGTATGGAAGAAAAAGCAAACAGAGTGCAATGTAGCCCTATATGTGAGAAACCAAGGATGCCAGTAACCAAGGATGTTAGTGGTATATAGATAGTGGATGTTCAAACACATGACTGGAGATCAAAGAAAATTTCTCAAGTTAAAAAAGAAAGGAAAAGGAAAAGTAACCTTTGGAGATAATATGTCAACCAAAATACTGGGAAAAGGCAATGTCAGTTCAGGAAATAATAAAACCAAAGCAAAAGATGTGCTTCTAGTAGAAAATCTCCAGCCTAATCTCCTAAGTGTAAGTCAGACATGTGATCAGGGTCACATACTTACCTTTGATTCTCATAAATGTGATATCATAAAAAAGGAAATTGGAAAGCTAGTAGCAGTTGCACCAAGAACATCTAGCAATGTGTACATCCTTAATATAGATGAAGGAGAAAAAATTTGTTTAAGTCAAGAAGATGAAAGATGGCTATGGCATAGAACGTTGGGACATTCAAGCTTTGACAACTTAATCAAAGCCAACAAGAAGGAGGCAGTAAGGGATCTACCAAAAGTTATTAAGCCTTCAAATTTTATTTGTAAACATTGTCAAATAGGGAAGAAAACAAGAGTTAGGTTCAAAACAAAAGAGCATTCCACAACAAAACCATTAGAATTTATTCACATGGATTTATGTGGACCTACCAAAACTAAAATTACTTATGGTGAACATTATTTTATGTTGATCATTGATGATTACACAAGATTGACCTAGGTATACTTTCTAAAAGAAAAATGAGAAACCTTTGAGAAGTTTAAAACATACAAAGCCCTTATAGAGAATGAAACATCTCTAAAAATTAAATGTCTAAGATCGGACAATGGAGGAGAATTCACCTCTAAAGAGTTCATTCAATTATGTGAAAATCATGGTATCAAAAGACAGTTTTCAGCTCCGACGACTCCTCAGTGGAATGGAGTGGTAGAAAGGAAAAACAAAACAGTGCAAGAAGCTGCAAGAACCATGCTAAATGAATCCAAGCTTCCAGACAAATTCTAGAGAGATACAATATACATAGAAGTCTACATACTTAATCGAGCTCAGTTGAGACCCAACCATGACAAAACTCCTTATGAACTATGGTTTGGCAAACTAGCATATGTAAGACACTTTAGAATTTTTGGAAGTAAATGTTACATTAAGAATGATGAAGATAATTTAGGGAAGCTTGATCCAAGATCTGATGAAGGGATATTTTTAGGGTATTCACCTAATAAGAAAGAATACAAATTTTATAATATTAGACTACTAAATATAGTGGAAAGTGCCAATGTAAAGATGGATTATCTAAAACTAAAGAAGAGCATATCCCAAGACATATCAAAAATTGATAAAAAAAAAAATATCAGCAAGAAGATGATGATAATGAAACATAGGAAAACGAACTGTATACTAATGAAGAAGACAATGAATAACTTCCCTTTCCCAAAGCTCCATCAAAAAGATTTCAAAAGAATCATCATGAGAGTTGGATCATTGGAAATAAAAATGCAGGAGTAGAAACATGAAAGAAACTCACATTTGACTCAGAACAGCCAATGTTGTCTATGATAGAGCCTAAATCATTTAAAGAAGCTAGAAAAAGTAAATATTGGATAAAAGCAATGGATGAGGAATTAGACCAAAAAGAGAAGAGCCAAACTTGGGAACTAGTTCCAAGACCCAAGGACAAGAATGTGGTAGGAACCAAGTGGATCTTCAAGAACAAACTAAACGAAAATGGGGAGATTATAAAGAACAAATCCATATTAGTTTGCAAAGGATATTCCCAAGTGGAAGGTATTGATTTTGAAGAGACTTTTTCTCCAGTAGCAAGACTTGAGGCCATCATAATGTTCCTGGCATTTGCATGCTTCAGAAATTTCAAAATCTATCAAATGGATGTCAAGTCAGCATTCCTTAATGGAACACTAGAAGAAGAATTATGTGTTGAGCAACCAGAAGGATTCATGTTAACATAAAATCGGGACTATGTGTACAAGCTAAAAAAGGCCATGTATGGACTTAAACAAGCCCCCAGAGCATGGTTCCCAAGGCTTGATCAGTACCTGCAAAAACAAGGATATAAGAGAGGGACTACTGACAACAAATTATACATCAAAATTGAGGATCAAAACATGATTATTGTGGTGGTATATATTGATTACATTATATTTGGAAGTAATCTTACTATACTAAGCGGAAAGTTTGCAACCAAAATGCAAGAAGAATTTGAAATGTCTATGTTGGGAGAACTATCCTTCTTCTTAGGTTTACAAGTAACTCAAACAGAAAAAGGAATATTCGTTTCCCAAGACAAATATATCAAGGAAATGCTAAAGAAATTCCAAATGGAAGACAAAAAACCTATGAGTACTCCCATGGTCATTGGATGTAAACTAAGCCTAGAAGATGACTCAACAAAAGTGGACCAAACAATGTACAAATCAATGGTTGGAAGTCTACTCTATTCAACAGCAACAAGACCCGGCATCATGCAGGTTGTAGGACTCGTGAGGAGATTTCAATCCACACCTAAAGAAACTCACTTAAAAGAAGTAAAGAGAATATTTTGATATCTTAAAGGCACCTTAGAACTTGGATTATGGTATCCAAAAGATAAATACTTTAATCTAATCGCATACACTGATGCAGATTGGGCCGGTAGTATAGATGATAGGAAAAGCACCAGTGGAGGAGCATTATTTTTAGGAAAATGTTTGGTAGCATGGCTAAGTAAGAAACAAACATCCACATCAATATTCACAACAAAGGAAAAATACATTGTTGATGCATCCTGTTGCACACAAGTTCTTTGGATGAAGCAAACATTAGAATATTTACAAATAAGATATGATGATCCCATTACTATTAGGTTTGATAACACTTGTGTCGTAATTATCTCTAAAAATCCAATAATGCATTCTAAAACCAAGCACATCCCAATCAAATACCATTTCTTAAGAGATCATGTTACTCAAAGAATGGTTAAAATAGTGTATGTGGACACCAAAGAACAAATGGCAGACATATTCACAAAACATTTTCCCAAAAGTACCTTTGAAAATATTCGACAAAAATTGGGAGTAATTCACATATCTCATTAAAACCACAAAATTTGCATCAGAAGAAAAGGGGAACATGGTCAAGGGGAGCATCGCCACAGGGGGAGTGAAGAAAGATCCCCTATGTCATTGTTGTCAAAGGGGGAGGAAATTGATAAGCAGCAGAAATAAAAACATTTCAAAAAATAGGTTTTCATCAATGCCAAAGGGGGAAAATGTTGGACACAGTGGTATGATATTGTCATTGATGTCAACGGGGTGCAAAAGAATCCAGTATAAACCTAAAGGTCAGAAGGAAGAATGTTAATCAAAGATCAGAAGAGATGGAGCATTTGAAATAACACAGGAGATAGAGTTTTGTGAGTAAAGAAATCCTTTTCTAAAGGATCGAGTTACCGGAGTCTTTCATTCTTAGTTCGAGACAATTCAAGATCGTTAGATGGAGGTGAAGTCATAGGTTGGGAAGGATTAAATCCCAATCATTACATTAGCATTATGGACCATTGGATCAAGTAGAGGACAAATTACTTTGGCACTTTGCCACTTCGCCACTTCGGCGATTACTGGAGACAAGGAAGAATCCACAAAATCCTAAAGTCGCGAAATAACGCCTACCGTCGATTAGGAAGGAGCTTCAGATGGTTTCCCAGCCGTTAGATCAAGATTTGATCTTGAGTTAAACATTGATCGTCAATCTGGAATGGAAATGGTGAACCGTCAGATCACACTAAAGGAAAGAAGGTTGTCAAATCCAACGCTGACCACTTCGGCGAAAAGGAGTCTGAAACATGTAAGTTTACCTAAAGGCCGAAGCCCCAAAGTCGCGAACTCTCGTTGACCGTCAGATCATAGGAAGAGCAGGGAAATCATCTCAACAGTAGATCTGGAATGAATATTGAAACTCTTACATCGCGTTAAAAGGAAGAAGGTGGTCAACTATGGCATTGACCTACTCTGGTGATAACAAGCTCAAATAAACCAAGAAATCTCGAACTTTGGAGCCCTGAAGTTAACAAAATTCGTCGATCAAGACAAGAAAATATCTACGGTGATAGATCTATTCGACACTTCGGCATTGATCGAAGGATGGTATAAAAGTGCCAAAACTCTTGAAACCACGAAGTGTAGAGCCATGATCCAGGAGGGATACATGTGGCAGAAGGAAAAAAAAAAAAAAAATGACACGTGGCCCAATCGACTAGTGACAAGTGTCAAGGCATAGTTGGCACATTAGGTATATGAAATTCATGAATCAAGGTGACACATGGCAACCACTCTATAACACCTTGTTTCCCCCAATTTGTAATTAATCATAAAATAGGAATTACCATGCTAATGCATGAGGAAAATGTAAATGTATTATTGTTTGAGTTGCCAATAACTGACTGTGGGGGTGAAGCCTTGAAAGTACTAGTCATGATATCACTAGGGGGGAGAAATCAGTTAATGAGGCAATGACCAGTGGTTGAATTACCAACCACCCCCATGAATGGGAGTATGGTCTAGCTGTAGGAAGTCATCCTAAAGTACCATAGGGTCTGACAGACTAGGCGGACCCGAGCTTCCTTCTGACAGAAGGAAGGTGACAATTATACACACGAAGGCAACAAGAGAGGGAGACACCAAATGATGGTGAAAGCTTCCAAGGGAGAGGCACGAAGCTCTCCAGCGAATCACGAATAAAAGGCCACAAGCTTGATTCCGAAGGGCATCTGAGAAACCTCGTTGAGGCCACAAGTGAGCGAGAAAGCTCCGAGTTGCAGAAAATAGGACCCGAACAGAAACTAAAAACAGAGAGAGAACCCTCGAGAAGAGTGAGAGTTCCCTGGTGATATCATAGCTTGGAACGGGGGTGGCCAGAGTGCTAACATTGAATGCCCCTGAGCCTATGGTCCGGTGGAAGGACGAACACCCATAGTCAGTTGGTTGGCGGCAACCTGTAATAGATAAGTGAATTTCTGACCCTGTGTAATTTAGTTGTAATGGTGTATGAATTGGTATGTTGTGCATGCTTTCAGGAATGTGAATGAATGCTTAATGGATATATTTTATCCCTTCTATCTCTGCTTGGTTGTATAATTAGGCAAGTAAGGAATTATATGGGTCAGACATGACCTGTTCTCATAAATTCTTGAGTTCTGTAGCGTCTTAAGCTAGAGCCATGAACTGTGAGCTCGTTGACCTTAGGTGTAGTTGCATGTAAGATGGTTTACTCATCTAGTCGATCTGAGCCCCTTGGAGGCCGGAGTTTGTTAAGCTCATGAGAGGTAGTGTCGATATGCACAGGATCTCTACGATCAAATAGAACCCCCGAACCCCTTGATGAAGGAGCGCAATAGTTGTGCTGAAGACTCTTCTAAGAGTCAAATCCAGGAGAAAGAGCACAAAGTTCTCAAGTCCTTCATAGCTGATGAAGCTCAGGAAGGATAGCGAGTTGCAAATATCGAAAGAAAGTACCCTTACGTTTGCTAGATGAACGGACGAGATCCTTTCGGAGGATCTAAGGTCTGTCACGACCGCTAGATTGGAGGAAGGAATGTAGGCGTTAATGCCTCGACCCCTTTTTACCTTTGCAAGTAGCAAAGGAATCGGGACCGTAGATCCCAAGATCCAGGGGAGTTACCTGGACCATCCATTTGTAGAGGACACATGGTTGTCGGTCAGCATTTCGGCACTCGGGAAACCCAAGGGCAAGACCCCTTGTCTTCGTAAGTCATGAAAGCCCGGTATGTGAAACCCCGAATCAGTATAGAGTGAATAGGTTTCATCGTTTTAGCACCCGGGAAACCCAAGGGAAAGATCCCTCGTTTTCGCAAGTCACGAAATCCCGATGCCCAAAACCCTGACGCGCTCTATGGTAGAAAGGAGGAGTCCCAAAAGGGTCTGGACTGTCCATCGGAGGAGACACGTGGTGAGCAACTCGAGTTCGGGGAAAACTCTGAAAGAATCTGGACCATTGGATCCAAACCACCGGGGATCGTTGGATCTCGTACAAGAACCCGTGTATCGGAATTCGGGGTTTGTAGAGAGAAGGGGACGACAGTTCGTTGTTCTCTTGAGTCCCGAAAGTCGACGGCTTGGGCAGACAGGTGGCACATCCCAGATGTAGGATCCAAATGGATGACAAGTGGTACATCCCAGAACAAGGGTCACGTGGAGGTGACAGGTGGCGTGTTCTCGTCACAGGGAAGGAGTCAATACCCTGTTGACCTATATCACGTTTTGGGGTTCGACATTCCAAAAGGTAAGGAACACTTGCAACAAGAATTGTGAAGTCACGAAACCCGAAAGAGATAAGCGTTGAGACTTGTGTCCTAGTCGGAGGTCACATGACACCAAGACAAGGGTGGAGCCGAGTACCTTAGCCCATTTCGGATTTTGGGGTTTGAAGAGTCAAAATACTCGACTCTCTTGCTTTACGAACTCCCGGTTACCGAAATCCCGATACGGCTAGGACCGTCGGAGCAGGGGGAGACTCGCAGCCGTCGATCTCCTCGAAGGTGAGATTTCGGGTTTCGGGGTTTGTAGAGTCGAAAGACTTGACTCGCTTGTATCGTGAAGTTGCGAAATGCAAAAAGGTGCCTAGTTTGTTTGGCCTGTGGTCATAACCAACGATCACATGGAGGTGGACAAGGGAAGAACTAGCCTGCGCTAGGCCCCCGTAGGACTTCGGGGATTCTGTCCCTCGAGAAGAGGCGAAAAAACTTATTATGCCATAGTGGGTATGTTACAAATTGGTATCAGAGCATGGTTACAACACTTGGCCTGCTTGGGCTCATGTACGAGTCGCGTAAGGAGATATTGTTATCTGCATTTTCTCTTTAAGGAGAAGGACTGCAGAATGAAACTGTAATTTGAGAATTTCTACGAAATTACAGCAAAGGAATTATATTGTTCCTTTCTCAAAATGATAACTACTCTTATAGGAGTAGGGATGCACTGATCAATATTACTGATAAGACCTGAGTGTGAATAAAAGAGGTGGAATAAATTGTGTTATGGAGCTGCACGAGCTAGAAAAGGGACATGAACTAAGTTGTTTTGTTACAAGTGTGACGATGGCTACCTACTAAGGCAGGTAGAGTCTCTTACAATTGAGATGGCTGGTTAGGTAAGAATTAAGATCCAAATGAAGAACTCCTTCATGATTTGGGAAATCTGGTAAGGACTGGTAGGATCCTTAGAAAGTTATAATTACTGCATTATTAAAAGACTAAACCGTGAGCATATAACTCCTCATGATTGAGAGGACTGATGAAAATATGTAGGGTTAGATTACCTGACCTGTAATGGTTAGAATTGGCAACAAGGATAATTTGTTTAAGCAAGATTAAGAGGAGTCCTTTGGGACTGTTGCTAATTCCCAAGAGTGATCCTTGTTGGTTGTTCCCATAAAGAGAGGGTAATGTCTGTATGAGTTATGACTAAGAGATTAGTCCTGTAAGTAACTTAAAAGCTTAGAAGAGATAACGGGGAAATTTGGTATGCCGAACATGCGTATAGAATCCATCTTGTGTTAAAGTTTGAAAACTTCAGAGGTTGAGCGCAGAGTATACCAGAAGGAGTAGTGGATTTAAGTCTTGAGAGGAAACACTTAGAAAAAGTTTCTAAGTTTCGAAGAGTTGAAGCGTTCAAAGGTGAAGTGCAAAAAACTGAAGTTCGAAGAAAGAACAAGTATGGAGGATTGAGCGGGAGAAATCCTTCAGAAAAGAATTTAGAAGATTGGATAGGATCGAGAGTCAAGATCCATTCAGAAAGAACCGAAATGTTTCAAGTTGTTCGATCTCGGAGAAGTAGCACACTGGTTAGTTGCAAGGAGATACCGGAATTTCGCAAAACCAAAGGGCTTGGAAGAAGCAATGGGAAATTCGCGAAAAGATCATAGTCATTGATCAAGGAGCGATCTAGACCATTGATCGTCCAGAGAGAATTTCGCAATTTCGGGGATCGGGAGAATGGCGGTGAAAGGTCTTTCGACTTCGCGACACGTGAAATCACGAAATCCCGATACGTGAAACCCCGATGAGATCTGAGCTGTCAGATCGTGGAAGAATCGAGACCGTCAAATTGAGAACTCCAAAACTTCACAATTTCGAGGATCGAAGGATTCGAGGTTCTTCATAACAGAAGTCCCGAAGTCGCGAAATGCGAAATCGCAACATAATCACAACCATTGGTTGGAGAGCCATTGGCGACCGTTGATCTGATCCGAAAATTTCAACATTTTGGGTATCGAGAGTCTGAACGGATGGTGGAATTCTCGGAGGGAGGAATACCGAAATTTCATGAACCGTTAGATCTAGTTGATCAGTGGAGAAGATAAGGATGATAACCTCTCATCACTCAAAAGCTCAGGAGGAATAATATCTGTTAGATTGGAATCAACGAGAGCCATTGATCTAGAGCTTCGAGGTTTTGTCTATTAGGAAAATAGAAGCGTAGACTTTCCAAAGTCGTGCCAGGTAAATCACCGATTCAATCAAGGTCGTTGGTTAGCGGATGACCTGAACCGTAGATCCAGGGTAATTGGATCTTCGGGAATCGGAGGTTTAGAAGTCAACGGGCAGAGTTTTGAGGACTCACATGTCACGAAATCCCGACATCCAACCTAATCTGTTGGATCGAGACAGGCTGTGGATCGTTGATTTGACGCATACACATTTTGGGGATTCAAAATCGGGAGTTAAGGGGTGAAGACTCCGCCATAACCCCGAAAGGTGGAAAGCCTGGATTTGATCAAGACCGTTGATTGCCAGAGAGATCTGGACCATGGGATCTAGGTTGTCGAACTCTCATGGATCAGAAGTTTTGGGAAATTGTGGAGCGTTGTCCAGGGATTCGTCGAAACATGGGATCCCGACGTGTGTCTGGGAGTTGACCCCAGGTTTCGAGCGAAGGGTCATGTGAATAAAAGAGCCGAGAAAACCTTAGATTCGGTCTTTCGGGTTTTCAGATTTCGGGGATCGAAGAACCAGAGTTCCTTGCAACATGAATCCCGAAATCACGAAACGCGAAGCACCTTTTTGTTCGGATCATGGTCACCGCCGGTGGTCGCGTGAGGAGAAGGCGTGAGATAGTATGATGAATACGCATGAGTTGAATGCATTGTGAAGCTTCATAATAGGAAGCCTGATATTAATACCAGTAAGGTATGAATGATACTAAATGTGCAAAGTAATGCACACGTATGATGTAAGAGTATAGTTACAGGCACGATATGGTTTTTCCCAATGAGCGAAATATAAAGCAAGTATTGTTTTTGCCAAGATTGAAGGAATACTATGGAGGCATAGCTAACTCCATTCCAGGAAGTCATGAAAGTTCTATTCCAAATAATAGCCTGAGGGGAATGTATTCCATTTCCCCAGGAAGTGCCAATATAATTAGATGAAAGGGTAAATGAGCAAAGATGCTCTCTTGTCATAATAAGAGACAAATGATTACGCCTTTGAGCATCAGATGCGAAGGAATCTGAATTGACTGATCTTAACAGTAAATATGCATGCCTATATTCCTTAAGGGGAATATTTAGTAAAAATCTAAAGCTAACTCAAGGTTGAGGCCATCACAAATAGTGATGGATATGCAACAAGGAAGTTGCATGCCGAAGGAGTTCTCGGTGGAGGAACTGTGTAAGGACTTTGTCAGAAGAACAAACTCACAACCCTAATAATTGTTGAAGGTTGGACAATGGGCTGCAAGGCCTGTCCATATATAAGAATCCTGGATTACATTTTGAAAGAATCATGTAATTAATAGAAGACTAACAATTGAATATTGACCATTCTGATAACTGAATGGGAGTGTGTAGGATGCACATGTTCATGATTCATTATGAGCAAAGAGTTGTTATTAAAGCATGTTGCAGTATCCCAAAAAGGGTTAGGGTGAGCCCTAACCAAGGCTGCTCAGAAAAAGAGCAGTTGCAGAAACCAGTATAGTTGGTAAGAGGCAAGTAAATCCCCTGAGTATGATTAAAAGAATAAACGAGTACGTTTAACTAATCAGGCTTGGTTGAAGCTATGATTAAGGAAAGGCAAGGAGACCTTAGAGATAACTCAACTGGGTTGAAAATCCCCAGGCGATGTAGAAAGAATTCGAAGAAGGGGAGAGCCCTCAATCCTTTCCTTGATGTACATTATGTTTTCTATGGGATGAGAAAGCTAGTACATTGATGAACGAAAATGTTTTGACACCATAGTAATGATGGTCGTAATGTTGTGAAAACGATTGAGAATTGTTGTGTTGCACTCATGAAAACATTAAGGACAGTGTGATGAAGTACATACATATATGTCGAGACATGTCTGAAAATATTTTATTCATTTAATGCTATGGTAATTGCATTTTAATTTACATGACGACTAATGTGCTTATGGTGTATGTTATGTGTAGAAAGAAATAAGATTGAAACTGTTGAGAAAGACAGTTGCCAATAATGAGCAACCTCAATCAAAGGATGACTATGAGAAAGTTCTTGTGGAATGATTATTGAAGGGACTTTAAAAGTCCCCATGGAGCACCACTGATGGGATAATGTCAGAGAGAGAGTGTTAGTAGCCAAGAACCGGTATAAAGATATTTGTGCCTATGTGGCACAATGTATGAAGGGATTTGGTAGGAACCCCTTCTGAAATATTTTATTGTCTTAGTGTTATGCATGAATTTTGAAAGGCAGTGGTATGCCTTGGATACCCAAGTAAGGTATGACTCAGGAAGGAGAACCCGAATGATGGAGGTATGAACCTCTGGTAGTAAACATTGTTTGTAACCCTTGGAAGAATTCATGAACTGATATGTCATGAATGCATGGACAATCAAGGAATGCATAAAGGCATTCATGTGAAACTTTTGAGTTCATGTGTACTGATTTGGGATCGTGATCGACCTATAGTAGGCAGTATGGTCCTACTGTAAGAATGAAAGAAAAATGAATAAACCATATGAGGAAAAGGTTGGTTAAATTCCAACACCCCATGGCTAAGAACTAGTCATAAAGTGTGGCGAACTTGAATAACAATGCAAGAGTGCATTGGCTATGAATGTGGCCATGGATAGTGGCACATTTGTTAAAACCCTTTGAAATGTTGAATTACGTTTTGAAAAAAAAATAAAAATATATATATATATATATATA